>JAUMJK010001815.1:0-11686 GCA_033558105.1 Coccyzus lansbergi
GAGTCTATGGGGTTTGGGGCTGTCTGTGTGGTCCCTATAGGGTTTGGAGAGTCTATGGGGGAGTCTATAGGGGAATCTATGGGGTTTGGGGCTGTCTGTGTGGTCCCTATAGGGTTTGGAGAGTCTATGGGGGAGTCTATGGGGTTTGGAGAGTCTATGGGGGAGTCTATGGGGGAATCTATGGGGTTTGGGGGTGTCTATGTGGTCCCTATAGGGTTTGGAGAGTCTATGGGGGAGTCTATGGGGGAATCTATGGGGGAGTCTATGGGGTTTGGGGCTGTCTGTGTGGTCCCTATAGGGTTTGGAGTGTCTATGGGGGAGTCTATGGGGGAATCTATGGGGGAATCTATGGGGTTTGGGGCTGTCTATGTGGTCCCTATAGGGTTTGGAGTGTCTATGGGGAAGTCTATAGGGGGAATCTATGGGGTTTGGGGCTCTGTGGGGTGTCTATGGGTAGTCTATGGGGTTTGGGGCTGTCTGTGTGGTCCCTATAGGGTTTGGAGTGTCTATGGGGGAGTCTATGGGGGAATCTATGGGGTTTGGGGCTCTGTGGGGTGTCTATAGGGGGAATCTATGGGGTTTGGGGCTGTCTGTGTGGTCCCTATAGGGTTTGGAGAGTCTATGGGGGAGTCTATGGGGGAGTCTATGGGGGAATCTATGGGGGAATCTATGGGGTTTGGGGCTGTCTATGTGGTCCCTATAGGGTTTGGAGTGTCTATGGGGCAGTCTATGGGGGAATCTATGGGGTTTGGGGCTGTCTATGTGGTCCCTATAGGGTTTGGAGTGTCTATGGGGGAGTCTATGGGGGAGTCTATGGTTTGGGGGTGTCTATGTGGTCCCTATAGGGTTTGGAGTGTCTATGGGGGAGTCTATAGGGGAATCTATGGGGTTTGGGGGTGTCTATGTGGTCCCTATAGGGTTTGGAGTGTCTATGGGGGAATCTATGGGGTTTGGGGCTGTCTATGTGGTCCCTATAGGGTTTGGAGAGTCTATGGGGGAGTCTATGGGGGAGTCTATGGGGTTTGGGGCTCTGTGGGGTGTCTGTGGGGGAATCTATGGGGTTTGGGGCTGTCTGTGTGGGTGTCTATAGGGTTCGGGGTGTCTGTGGTTCGTCTATAGGGTTTGGGAGCGTCTATGGGGCTGCCTGTGGGCTTTGGGGTGTCTATGGGGTTTGGGGGGGGGGTCTATGGGGTCTCTCAGGTCGTCTGTGTGAGTGTCTGTGGGGTCTATGAGGGGTGTTTGTGTGGTTCGGGGGGGTCTAGGAGGTGTCTGTGGGGTTTGGGGGCGTCTATAGGGTCTATGGGGGGTCTCTATGGGGTTTGGGGGTGTCTGTGTTGGGTCTATGGGCTTTGGGGTATCTATGGTTTGTCTATGGGGTTCGGGGGTGTCTATGGGGGATCTATGGGGCTTGGGGTGTCTATGGGCGAGTCTGTGGGGTTCAGGGGGGTCTATGGGGGGAATCTGTGGGCTTTGGGGGCATCTGTGTTGTGTCTATAGGGTTTGGGGGTGTCTGTGGGGTTTGGGGCTCTATGGGGAAGTCTATGGGGTTCAGAGGCGTCTATGGGGTTTGGGGGTGTCTGGTTTTTGAGGCTCTATGGGGAAGTCTATAGGGTTTGGGGGTGTCTATGGGGTTTGGGGCTCTATGGGGAAGTCTATGGGGAAGTCTATGGGGTTCAGAGGTGTCTATGGGGTTTGGGGGTGTCTGTGGGGTTTGGGGCTCTATGGGGAAGTCTATGGGGTTCAGAGGTGTCTATGGGGTTTGGGGGTGTCTGTGGGGTTTGGGGCTCTATGGGGAAGTCTATGGGGTTCAGAGGCGTCTATGGGGTTTGGGGTGTCTATGGGGTCTCTCTATGTTGTGTCTATGGGGTCTGTGTGTTGTCTATAGGGTTTGGGGCTCTCTGTGGTTTGTCTATGGGGTTTGGGGGTGTCTATGGGGTTTGGGGCTCTATGGGGAAGTCTATGGGGTTCAGACGCGTCTATGGGGTTTGGGGGTGTCTGTGGGGTTTGGGGCTCTATGGGGAAGTCTATGGGGTTCAGAGATGTCTATAGGGTTTGGGGGTGTCTGTGGGGTTTGGGGCTCTATGGGGAAGTCTATGGGGTTCAGAGGCATCTATAGGGTTTGGGGGTGTCTATGGGGTTTGAGGCTCTATGGGGAAGTCTATGGGGTTCAGAGGCATCTATAGGGTTTGGGGGTGTCTGTGGGGTTTGGGGCTCTATGGGGAAGTCTATGGGGTTCAGAGGAGTCTATAGGGTTTGGGGCTCTATGGGGAAGTCTATGGGGTTCAGAGGTGTCTATAGGGATTGGGGTATCTATGGGTTTTGGGGCTTTATGGGGAAGTCTATGGGGTTCAGAGGCGTCTATGGGGTTTGGGGGTGTCTATGGGGTCTCTCTGTGTTGTGTCTATGGGGCTGTCTATGGGGTCTGTGTGTTGTCTATAGGGTTTGGGGCTCTCTGTGGTTTGTCTGTGGGGTTTGGGGGAGTCCCTGGGGTGGTCTGTGCGGTTTTGGGGTCCGACGAGGTTTCGGGGTCGCCCTCCTCAGCCGTCCCCGACATCTCCACCTACCAATACGACGAGAGCTCCGGCTACTACTACGACCCCCTCACCGGCCTCTACTACGACCCTCACTCCCAGGTCAGTGAGGTTTTTTTTTTTTTTTTTGGGGGGGGGGGGGGGGCGAAGAGGCCCGTTTTGGGGTCCGACCCCCCCCCCCCTCCCCCCTCCCCGCTCGTTCAAACGAAATCCCAAAAAAAAAAAAAACCCCAAAAAAAAAACACCCCCAAAAAAAAAAAAATCAAACCGCGTTTTGGAGGTGAAAAAACGCGTTTTGGAGGCGAAAAAAGTGGAATTTTGGGGGTTTGGGGTTTGGGGGTTTGGGGGTTTGGGGGTTTGGGGGGTGAAGGGAAGGGATTGGGGTGACCCCTCTCCCATGAAAGGGAAATTTGGGGTGAAAAATGTGAAAATTGGGGCGAAAAAAGTTGAATTTGGGGGGGTTAAAAAGGGGAAATTTGGAGGTGAATTTAAAAAAAGGGGGTTTTGGGGCAAAAAATGTGGGGTTTGGGGTGAAAATTTTGAGTTTTGGGGGAAATTTCATGAGAGGATTTGGGGTGAAAGGGGGGGAGGGGGAGTTGGGGTCCCTCGAGCGAAGGAAATGAGGATTTTTGGGGGAAAAAAATGGAAATTTGGGGCGAAAAGTGGGATTTTGGGGTCGATTCCTCAATTTGGGGCTGAATTCCTCAGTTTTGGGGCTGAATTCCTCAAGTTGGGGGTGAAGTTCCTCGAGTTTTGGGTCGAGTTGCTCAATTTTGGGAGCGAACGTCCTCGATTTTGGGGCCGATTCGTGAATTTGGGGCTGAATTAATTAATTTGGAGGTGAAATTCATGAGTTTGGGGCTGAATTCATCAAGTTTGGAGTGAAAGTCCTCAATTTTGGGGGTGAAATTCCTCTGTTTTGGTCGAATTCCTCAATTTTGGGACCAGTTCTTGGATTCGGGGCTGAATTCATGAATTTGGGGATTAAATTCATGAGTTTGGGGCTGAATTCATCGATTTTGGGGTGAAATTCCTCCATTTTGGGCTGAATTCATGAATTTGGGGCTGAAATTCCTCCATTTTGGGCTGAGTTCCTCAGTTTTTGGGGGTGAAATTCCTCAATTTTCGGCCTAATTCCTCACTTTTGGGCTGAATTCCTCAATTTGGGGGTGAGATGTGATAGTTTGGGGGTGAAAGGTGTCAGTTTGGGGTTGAATTCATGGATTTGGGGGCCAACTTCCTCCATTTTGTGCCAAATTCCTCCATTTTGTGCCCAAACTCCTCCACTTTGGGGCCTAAGATGCTCATTTTGGGTCCCAATTCCTCCATTTTGTGTCTCAATTCCTCCATTTTGGGCCCAAACTCCTCCACTTTGGGGCCAAAGATGCTCATTTTGTGCCCCAGTTTCTCCATTTTCTGCCGAATTCCTCCATTTTGAGCCCCAGTTCCTCCATTTTGTGCCCAAACTCCTCCACTTTGTGGCCTAAGATGCTCATTTTGGGTCCCGATTCCTCGATTTTGTGTCTCAATTCCTCCATTTTGGGCCCAAACTCCTCCACTTTGGGTCCCAGTTCCTCCATTTTGTGCCCCAATTCCTCTATTTTGTGCCAAATTCTTCCATTTTGTACCCAAACTCCTTCACTTTGGGGCCAAAGATGCTCATTTTGGGCCCCAAATCCTCCATTTTGTGCCCCAATTCCTCCATTTTCTGCCGAATTCCTCCATTTTGAGCCCCAGTTCCTCCATTTTGTGCCCAAACTCCTCCACTTTGGGGCCTAAGATGCTCATTTTTGGTCCCGATTCCTCCATTTTGTGTCTCAATTCCTCCATTTTGGGCCCAAACTCCTCCATTTTGTTCCCCAATTCCTCCGTTTTCTGCCGAATTCCTCCATTTTGAGCCCCAGTTCCTCCATTTTGGGTCCAAACTCCTCCACTTTGGGGCCTAAGATGCTCATTTTTGGTCCAGATTCCTCCATTTTGTTCCCCAAATCCTCCATTTTGTGCCCCAAATCCTCCATTTTGTGCCCCAATTCCTCCATTTTGAGCCCCAGTTCCTCCATTTTGTGCCCAAACTCCTCCACTTTGGGGCCTAAGATGCTCATTTTGTGCCCTGATTCCTCCATTTTGTGCCCCAATTCCTCCACTTTGGGTCCAAACTCCTCCACTTTGGGGCCTAAGACGCTCATTTTGGGTCCCAATTCCTCCATTTTGTTCCCCAATTCCTCCATTTTCTGCCGAATTCCTCCATTTTGAGCCCCAGTTCCTCCATTTTGGGTCCAAACTCCTCCACTTTGGGGCCTAAGATGCTCATTTTTGGTCCAGATTCCTCCATTTTGTTCCCCAAATCCTCCATTTTGTGCCCCAATTCCTCCATTTTGTGCCCCAATTCCTCCATTTTGTGCCCCAATTTCTCCATTTTGAGCCCCAATTCCTCCATTTTGAGCCCCAATTCCTCCATTTTGGGTCCAAACTCCTCCACTTTGGGGCCTAAGATGCTCATTTTGTGCCCTGATTCCTCCATTTTGTGCCCCAATTCCTCCACTTTGGGTCCAAACTCCTCCACTTTGGGGCCTAAGACGCTCATTTTGGGTCCCAATTCCTCCATTTTGAGCCCCAATTCCTCCATTTTGTGTCTCAATTCCTCCACTTTGTGCCCCAATTCCTCCACTTTGTGCCCCAATTCCTCCATTTTGTGCCCCAATTCCTCCACTTTGTGCCCCAATTCCTCCATTTTGGGTCCAAACTCCTCCACTTTGGGGCCTAAGACGCTCATTTTGGGTCCCAATTCCTCCACTTTGTGCCCCAATTCCTCCACTTTGTGCCCCAATTCCTCCACTTTGGGTCCAAACTCCTCCACTTTGGGGCCAAAGATGCTCTTTTTGTGCCCCAGTTCCTCCACTTTGTGCCCCAATTCCTCCATTTTGTGCCCCAATTCCTCCACTTTGTGCCCCAATTCCTCCATTTTCTGCCAAATTCCTCCATTTTGTGCCCCGATTCCTCCATTTTGGGTGTCACGGGGGGGGTTTGCGGTTTGGGGGTGTCCCTCACCCCCCTCCTCCTCCTCCTCCTCTTTTCCCCCCCTCCCCTCTCCAGTACTACTACGAGGCGGGGGCTGGGCGCTTCCTCTACTGGGACGGGGGGACTCGCACCTACCTGCCGGCCCCCCCCGCCCCCACCCCCACCAACCCCACCCCCACCTCCGCCGCCGCCTCTTCGGGGACCCCCCCCAACCCCCCCAAGGAGCACAAGGACAAGAAGGAGAAGCACAAGACCAAGACGGCTCAGCAGGTGGGGACGACCCCCCCCCAAATCCCACCCCCCAGTAGCCCCCGTAGGCTCCCAGTAGCTCCCAGAGGTTCCCAGTAGAACCCAGAGGTTACCAGTAGCCCCCCAGTCACCCCCCAGGACTCCCAAATCCCTCCCCAGGACCCCCAGATCCACCCCCAGTAGCACCTATGGGTCCCCAGTAGCCCCCACTGGTTCCCAGTAGCTCCCAGAGGCTCCCAGTAGCCTCCATAGGTTCCCAGTAGCCCCCCAGTCCCCCCTCCAGGACCCCCAGATCCACCCCCAGTAGCACCTATGGGTCCCCATAGCTCCCAGTAGCCCCCACTGGTTCCCAGTAGCTCCCAGAGGTTCCCAGTAGCCCCCCAGGACCCCCAAATCCACCCCCAGTAGCACCTATGGGTCCCCAGTAGCCCCCCCCCAGTAGCTCCCATAGGTTCCCAGTAGCTCCCGGAGGTTCCCAGTAGCTCCCATAGGCTTCCAGTAGAACCCACGGGTTCCCAGTAGCTCCTGTGGGTCCCCATTGACCCCAGTAGCCCCCCTAGGCCCCCCCCCTAAGCCCCCAGTAGCCCCCATAGGCTCCCAGTAGCCCCCATAGGCTCCCAGTAGAACCCACAGGTTCCCAGTAGCTCCTGAAGGTTCCCAGTAGCCCCTATGGGTCTCCATTGACCCCAGTAGCCCCCCCCTCCCATCCCCCCCCAGTAGTCCCCATAGGTTCCCAGTAGAACCCACAGTTCCCAGTAGAACTCACAGGTCCCCAGTAGCTCCCATGGGCCCCATTGACCCCAGTAGCCTCCATAGATTCCCAGTAGAACCCACAGTTCCCAGTAGAACCCATAGGCTCCCAGTAGAACCCACAGGTCCCAGTAGCTCCCATAGGTTCCCAGTAGAACCCACAGTTCCCAGTAGCCTCCACAGGCTCCCAGTAGCTCCCATAGGCTCCCAGTAGCCCCCATAGGCTTCCAGTAGAACTCACAGGTTCCCAGTAGCTCCCAGTGGTTCCCAGTAGCTCCCAGAGGTTCCCAGTAGAACCCACAGGTTCCCATTAGAACCCACAGGTTCCCAGTAGCTCCCATAGGTCCCATTGACCCCAGTAACCTCCATAGATTTCCATTAACCCCCACAGTTCCCAGCAGAACCCACAGTTCCCAGTAGCTCCCAGAGGTTCCCAGTAGCCTCCATAGATTCCCAGTAGAACCCACAGTTCCCAGTAGAACCCACAGGTTCCCAGTAGCCCCCACAGGCTCCCAGTAGAACCCACAGTTCCCAGTAGCCTCCACAGGACCCCATAGGCCCCATTGACCCCATAGGCCCCATTGACCCCAGTAGCCTCCATAGATTCCCAGTAGCCCCCATAGGTTCCCAGTAGCTCCCATGGGCCCTATTTACCCCAGTAGCCCCCATAGCTCCCAGTAGCCCCCCACCTAGGCCCCCAGTAGCCCCACTAGGCCCCCCCAGTAGCCTCCATAGCTTTCCAGTAGCTCCCATGGGCGCCATTGACCCCAGTAGCCCCCATTGACCCCAGTAGCCCCCATTGACCCCAGTAGCCCCCATAGGTTCCCAGTAGCTCCCATGGGTCCCCATTGACCCCAGTAGCCCCCCCTAGCCCTCCCAGTAGCCCGCCCGGTTGCCGTGACCTCCCCCCCCAGATCGCCAAGGACATGGAGCGGTGGGCGCGGAGCCTCAACAAGCAGCGGGAGAGCGGCCGCAGCGCGGGGGGGCCCCCCCCGGCCCCCCGGGACGACGAGCGGCGCGAGGCGGCGGCTGCCGACGCCGGATACGCCATCTTGGAGAAGAAGGTGAGGTCTGGGGGGGGCTATGGGGTGGCTAGAGTGGGGCTAGGGGTGGCTAGTGGGCTTTATGGGGGTCTATAGGGGGCTATGGAGAGGCTGTAGGGCTATGGAGGCGCCTGTAGGGGGCGCTATGGGTATATAAAGGCTATGGGTGGGCTATGGAGAGGCTGTAGTAGGATGGGGGAGCCTGTAGGGGGCGCTATGGGGTCTATAGAGGGGCTATGGAGAGGCTGTAGTGTTATGGGGGAGCCTGTAGGGGGCGCTATAGGGTCTATAGAGGGGCTATGGAGAGGCTGTAGTGTTATGGGGGAGCCTGTAGGGGGCGCTATGGGTATATAAAGGCTATGGGTGGGCTATGGAGAGGCTGTAGTAGGATGGGGGAGCCTGTAGGGGGCGCTATAGGGTCTATAGAGGGGCTATGGAGAGGCTGTAGTGTTATGGGGGAGCCTGTAGGGGGCGCTATGGGTATATAAAGGCTATGGGTGGGCTATGGGGAGGCTGTAGTAGGATGGGGGAGCCTGTAGGGGGCGCTATAGGGTCTATAGAGGGGCTATGGAGAGGCTGTAGTGTTATGGGGGAGCCTGTAGGGGGCGCTATAGGGTCTATAGAGGGGCTATGGAGAGGCTGTAGTGTTATGGGGGAGCCTGTAGGGGGCGCTATGGGTATATAAAGGCTATGGGTGGGCTATGGAGAGGCTGTAGTAGGATGGGGGAGCCTGTAGGGGGCGCTATAGGGTCTATAGAGGGGCTATGGAGAGGCTGTAGTGTTATGGGGGAGCCTGTAGGGGGCGCTATGGGTATATAAAGGCTATGGGTGGGCTATGGGGAGGCTGTAGTAGGATGGGGGAGCCTGTAGGGGGCGCTATAGGGTCTATAGAGGGGCTATGGAGAGGCTGTAGTGTTATAGGGGAGCCTGTAGGGGGCGCTGTGGGGTCTATAAGGGCTATGGGTGGGCTATGGGGAGGGTGTAGTGGGATGGGGGAGCCTGTAGGGGGCGCTATGGGGTCTCTAGGGGAGCTATAGAGGGGCTATAGGGGGGTATAGGGCTATTGGGGGGGCTATAGGGCTTTATGGGGTCTAGAGGGGCTATAGGGGGGCTATGGGGGGCTATACAGCTTTATGAGGGCTATGGGGAGGGGTATGGGGGGGCTATAGGGCTTTATGGGGGCTGTGGGAGGCCATGAGGAGGGGTATGGGGAGGGCTATGGGGCTTTGTGGGGTCTAGGGGGGGCTATAGAGGGGCTATAGGGCTTTATGGGGTCTAGGGGGGTCTATAGGGGGTTCTAGGGAGGGCTATAGAGGGGCTATAGGGCTTTATAGGGTCTAGGGGGCGATATGGGGAGGGGTATGGGGGGCTATGGGGGGGCTATAGGGCTTTATGGGGACTATGGGGAGGGGGACTATGTGGGGCTAGAGGGCTTTATGGGGTCTGGGGGGGCTATGGGGAGGGGTATAGGGTGGCTAGAGGGGGACTATAGGGCTTTATAGGGTCTGGGGGGGGCTATGGGTGGGCTATGGAGAGGCTGTAGTGCTATGGGGTCGCCTGTAGGGGGCGCTATGGGGTCTATGGGGGGACTATAGGGCTATAGGTGGGCTAAGGGGGAGGCTGTAGTGGTAGGGGGGAGCCTGTAGGTGGCGCTATGGGGTCTCCAGGGGAGCTATAGAGGGGCTATGGGGGAGTATAGGGCTATGGGGGGGGGGGATATAGGGCTTTATGGGGGGCAATGGGGAGGGGTATGGGGGTTATGGGGCTTTATGGGGGCTATGGGGGGCTATGGGGAGGGGTATGGGGGGACTATAGGGCTTTATGGGGTCTATAGGGGGCTATGGGCAGGGCTATGGGTGGGCTAGGGGGAGGCTGTAGTGGTATGGGGGCACCTGTAGGGGGCGCTATGGGGGCTATGGGCGGGTTTAGGGCTATTGGGGAGGCTATAGGGCTTTATGAGGGGCTATGGGGAGGGGTATGGGGTGGCTATGGGGCTTTATGGGGGGCTATAGGGGGGCATTGGGGGGCTATAGAGCTTTATAGGGTCTAGGGGGGCTATGGGGAGGGGTCGGGGGGGGGCTATGGGGCTTTATGGAGTCTAGGGCGGATATAGGGGGGCTATGGGGGGGCTATAGGGCTTTATAGGGGGTATGGGAGGCCATGAGGAGGGGTATGGGAAGGGCTATGGGGCTTTATGGAGTATAGGGGGGCTAGAGGGGGGGCTAGGGGGCTTTATGGGGTCTAGGGGGGCTATAGGGAGGCTGGAGGGCTTTGTGGGGTTTGGGGGGCTATAGGGGGTCTAGGGAGGGCTATAGAGGGGCTAGAGGGCTTTATGGGGTCTGGGGGGAACTATAGAGGGGCTAGAGGGCTTTATAGGGTCTGGGGGGAACTATGGGGAGGGGTACGGGGGGGCTAGAGGGGGGCTATGGGGCCTAGAGGGCTTTATGGGGTCTGGGGGGGCTATGGGGAGGGGTATGGGGGGCTATGGGTGGGCTATGGGGAGGCTGTAGGACTATGGGGTCACCTGTAGGGGGCGCTATGGGGTCTCTAGAGGGGCTATGGGAAGACTATAGGGCTATGGGTGGCTATGGAGAGGCTGTAGTGCTATGGGGGCCCCTGTAGGGGGCGCTATGGGGTCTATAGAAGGACTATAGGGCTATGGCGAGGCTGTAGTGCTATGGAGGCGCCTGTAGGGGGCGCTGTGGGAGAACCTATAGAGCTATAGGGGGGCTATAGGGCTCTGGGGGGGGCTATAGGGCTATTGGGGGGGTCTTTGGGGGGGTCCCCTCACCCATAGATGTGCCTTCCCCCCCCCCCTTAATTCCAGGGTGCCCTGGCCGAGCGCCAACCCCCCCCCCATGGAGCTGCCGCGCTTGGGGGGCGACGAGAGGATGGTGAGAAGTGGTGGTGGGGGAAACGACACCCCCAAAACCCCCCGAGACCCCCCCCCAAACCCCCCTTCCCACCCCCCTTGTGCCCCAAATCCCTCTCTCCCCCCAAACCCCTCGAGTCCCTCCTCTCCCTCTCTCCTTCCCCCATGTCCCCCCCAATCCCTCCCTCACCCCCCAAATCTTGGGGTGTCCACCCCCAGAGCCCCCCAAGCCCCTTTATGACCCCCCCAAACCCCCCCAAGCCCCTTTGTGACCCCCAAACCCCCCAAACTCAGGCTTCTCATCCCAATCCTCCTTCTCTCCCCCCAACCCCTCGAGTCCCTCCTCTCCCTCTCTCCTTCCCCCATGTCCCCCCAATCCCTCCCTCACCCCCCAAATCTTGGGGTGTCCACCCCCAGAGCCCCCCAAGAGCCCCCCAAGCCCTTTTGAACCCCCCCAAACTCCCCAAAGTCGCAGTTCTCCCCACATCTCATCCCAATTCCCCTTCTCTCCCCCCCAAACCCCTCGAGTCCCTCCTCTCCCTCTCTCCCCCCCCATGTCCCCCCAAGTCTCACCCCTCAAATCTTGGGGTGTCCACCCCAAGAGCCCCCCAAGCCCCTTTATGACCCCTCCAAACCCCCCCAAGCCCCTTTGTGACCCCCAAACCCCCCAAACTCAGGCTTCTCATCCCAATCCTCCTTCTCTCCCCCCAACCCCTCGAGTCCCTCCTCTCCCTCTCTCCCCTCCCATGTCCCCCCAATCCCTCCCTCACCCCCCAAATCTTGGGGTGTCCACCCCAAGAGCCCCCCAAGCCCTTTTGAACCCCCCCAAACCCCCCAAAGTCGCAGTTCTCCCCACATCTCATCCCAATTCCCCTTCTCTCCCCCCCAAACCCCTCGAGTCCCTCCTCTCCCTCTCTCCTTCCCCCATGTCCCCCCAATCCCTCCCTCATCCCCCAAATCTTGGGGTGTCCACCCCCAGAACCCCCCAAGCCCCTTTATGACCCCCCCAAACCCCCCCAAGCCCCTTTGTGACCCCCAAATCCCCCAAAGTCGCAGTTCTCCCCACATCTCATCCCAATTCCCCTTCTCTCCCCCCCAAACCCCTCGAGTCCCTCCTCTCCCTCTCTCCTTCCCCCATGTCCCCCCAATCCCTCCCTCACCCCCCAAATCTTGGGGTGTCCACCCCCAGAGCCCCCCAAGAGCCCCCCAAGCCCTTTTGAACC
>JAUMJK010001816.1:0-16401 GCA_033558105.1 Coccyzus lansbergi
TGGTGCTGGGGAGGTTTTGGGGGGCGCTGAGAGGTTTTTGGGGCGCTGGCGAGCGTCTTGAGGGGGGGTTTTGGGGGGGGTTGAGGCGGATTGGGAGGAACTGAGGTGGGTTTTGGGGGGGCTGGGGGAGGTTTTGGGGGGGCTGAAGGGGAGTTGGGGGGACTGGGGGAGGTTTGGAGGGGCTGAGGGGTGTTTTGGGGGGGACTGGGGAGGTTTAAGGGGACTAGGAGAGGTTTTGGGGGGGCTGAGGGGGCTTTTGGGGGGACTGGGGGAGGTTTTGCGGGGCTGGGAGGGTTTTGGGGGGGCTGGTGGGTGTGTTGAGGGAGGTTTTTGGGGGGCTGAGTGAGGTCTGGAGGGGCTGAGGGGTGTTTTGGGGGGCTGGGGGGGGTTTTGGGGAGGCTGATGGGTGTTTTAGGGGGATTGGGGGAGGTTTTGGGGGGCTGGGGGGGTTTGGGGGGGTTTGGGGGAGCTGAAGGGGGTTTTGGGGCGACTGGGGGAGGTTTGGGGTGATTGGGGGAGATTTTGGGGGCTGGGGGGGGCTTCTGGGGAAGCTGAGATGAGGTTTTGGATGGGCTGAGGTGGGTTTTGGGGGGACTGGGGGGGTTCGGGGGAGCTGAGAGGGGTTTGGGGGTGCTGGGAGAGGTTTGGGGGGCTGAGGAGGGGTTTGGGGGGCTGAGGGGGGGGGGTCTGCGGTTTGGTTCCCCCCTAGCGTTGCCAAGCCAGCTGGGCCCCATCCACCCCCCTCCCCGGTGAGTTTTGGGGTGCAAGGGGGATTTGGGGGGGTCCTGGGGACGTTTGAGGGGGCAAGAAGAGTTGGGGTGGGGGTCCTGGCGAGGTTTGGGGGTGCAAGAGGGATTTGGGGAGGTTTGGGGGTGCAAGGGGCATGGGGTGGGGGGGGGCTGAAGAGGTTTTGGGGTGCAAGGGGAATTTGGGAGGGGGGGGGGTTCCTGGGGTGGTTTGGGGGTGCAAGGGGAGTTTGAAGGTCTTGGGTGGGGGTGTCAGAAATCCTCGGAGGGGAAGTCAGAGGAATTTTTGGGGTGTCCAGGGGCAGCTGGGGGGGGTGGCAGATAGATTTTGGGGGATGGGGGGGGGGATGTGTGTTTTTTGGGGTGTCCTGACCCCCCCCCCCCCCCCCCATCCGTCCCCCCCATAGGTCGACGGTGACAGAGGAGTACCGGGTCCCCGACGGGATGGTGGGACTGAGTGAGTGGGGGGGGGGAGAGGGGATTTTGGGGTGCAGGTGGAGGGTTTGGGGGTGCCGGGGGGTGTTGGGGGTGAAGAAGAGGTTTTGGGGGGGTCTGGGGTGGGTTTGGGGTGACTGGGGCGGGATTTGGGGGTGCAGGGGGGTGTTGGGGCTGAAGAGATTTGGGGGAACTGGGGGAGATTTTTGGGGCAACTGGGGGAGGTTTTCGGGGCCTGGGGGAGGATTTGGGGCGACTGGGGTTGGTTTTGGGGGGTTGAGGGAGGTTTTGGGGGTGCAGGGTGGGGATTGGGGCTGAAGAAGAGTTTGGGGGGGCTGGGAGGTTTTGGGGGGGCTGAGCAGGGTTTTTGGGGGACTGGGAGGGATTTGGGGGTGCAGGGGGGTGTTGGGGCTGAAGAAGAGATTTGGGGCAACTGGGGGAGGTTTTGGGGGGGACTGGGGGAGGTTTTGGGGGACTGGGGGGGATTTGGGGGTGCAGGGTGGGGTTGGAGCTAAAGAAGAGATTTGGGGTGACTGGGGGAGGTTTTGGGGTGACTGGGGGAGGTTTGAGGGGGCTGGGGGATGGTTTTGGGGCAACTGGGGGAGGTTTTGGGGTGACTGGGGGAGGTTTTGGGGGTCTGGGGGATGGTTTTGGGGCAACTGGGGGAGGTTTTGGGGGTGCAGGGGGGTGTTGGGGCTGAAGAAGAGATTTGGGGGGGCTGGGGGAGGTTTTGGGGGGGCTGAGCAGGGTTTTTGGGGGACTGGGGGGGATTTGGGGGTGCAGAGGGGTGGGGGTTTGGGCTGAAGAAGAGATTTGGGGTGACTGGGGGAGGTTTTGGGGTGACTGGGGGAGGTTTTGGGGTGACTGGGGGGGATTTGGGGGTGCAGGGTGGGGTTGGAGCTAAAGAAGAGATTTGGGGCGACTGGGGGAGGTTTGGGGGGCTGGGGGATGGTTTTGGGGGCGCCTGGGGGAGGTTTTGGGGGACGGGGAGGGATTTGGGGGTACAGGGGGGTGTTGGGGCTGAAGAAGAGATTTGGGGGGCCTGGGGGATGGTTTTGGGGCGATTGGGGGAGGTTTTTGGGGTGACTGGGGGAGGTTTTTGGGGTGACTGGGGGAGGTTTTGGGGGCTGAGGAGGGTTTTGGACTGGGGGGAGATTTGGGGGGTGCAAGGGGGTGGGTTGGGGCTGAAGCAGAGATCTGGGGGACTGAGGAGGGGTTTGGGGGCCTGGAGGAGGTTTGGGGGTGCAGGTGGATGGTTTTGGGGTGCAGCCCCCCCAATTCTGCCTTTCCCCCCCCCCCCTCCGCAGTCATCGGGCGTGGGGGGGAGCAGATCAACAAGATCCAGCAGGATTCGGGGTGCAAAGTGCAGATCTCGCCAGGTAATGGGGAGGGAGGGGGACACCCCAATATTTTCCCCCTTCCAAGGGCTGGGGGGGGGACACGACCCCCCAATATCCAACCTCCTTGGGGACCCCAACATCCCCCTGGGGACCCCAACATCCCCCCTGACCTGGGGGGAACCCCAAGTCCTGACCCCCCCAGGGACCCCAAGTTCTCCCCCTGAGGGCTGGGGGGACCCCAGGGGCAATTAGGCAGCTAATAGGGGTTAATTGAGGGTCATTTAATTAGAGGCCGTGTTAATTTGAGGGGAAGGGGGGCGGGTTTAATTACTGGGGTTAATTCTGGCTGTAATTAATTGAGAGTTAATCTAATTAAGAGTGTGGAACTGAAGGGGTAATTTAATTGGGGATGTAATTAATTGGGCTTAATTTGGCTGGGGGGGTGTAATTAGTTATAGGGAGCAATTAATTTTGGGGTTAAGCATAACTGGGGGTAGTAATTAATTTAGAGGGTTTGGTCTGAGTGAGGTTATATAGTTAATTACAGGGTGTAATTAGGGGATAATTAGTTTGGAGAAGTTAATTAAGGGGTTTAAGCTGCTTGGGGTAATATAGAGTGTATTGAATTTAATTAGGGGGTTAATGTAATTAGAGGGTTAATGCAATTAGGGGGTTAACGTAATTAGGGATTAATCTAACTGTGGGGTTGTGTGTAATTAATTGGAAGGGGTAATTTAATGAAGAGTGTTGTTAATGGGGGAGGCTAATTAAGGGGGAATCTAATTAAGGGGGAACCTAATTAAGGGGGTTTAATCTGCTTAGGGTAATCTAAGGTGGGTTGATTGATTTAATTATCAGGTTTAATTAAGGGGGTTTAATAAAGGGGACGGTTAATGTAAGTAAGGGAGGGGTTAATCTAATGAGGAGGTAGTCTAATTAGAAGGGCTTAAGCTAATTAGAGGGGTTTAATCTAATTAGGGGGGTGTTAATTCTAGAGTCCCAGCCCCTACTTGCCTGAGGTGGGGAGAGCATCTAATCTAGTTAATCTAATTAAGAGGGGGTTGATCTAATTAAAAGGGGGTTAATCTAATTAAGGGGGGTTTAATCTAAAGATTAATCTAATTAGGGAAGCCTCATCTAATTAGGAGGGAGTTAATTGTGGGGTCCCAGCCGCCATTTTCCTGGGTCGGAAGGGGGTTCAGGCTCCCCTCAATCTCTCCCTTTGGGGGGGGTCAGGCCCCACTTTTGGGGTTCAGGCCCCCTCAGTTCTCCCCTGGAGGGGGGGGGTTCAGGTCTCCATTTGGGGGTTCAGGCCCCATTTTGGGGTTCAGCCCCCGCCCCTGACCCCCCCCTTTTCCCCGCAGACAGTGGGGGGCTGCCCGAGCGCAGCGTCTCCCTCACGGGGTCCCCCGAGGCCGTGCAGTGAGTAGGAGCCCCCAAAACTCCCCCCAAACCCTAGAGCCCCCCCAAACCCTGCCGTGCTCCCCCCCAATCCTGAACCCCCTGTCAAGCCCCTCAAACTCCCCCAGTGTCCCCCAAAACCCCTCCCCAGACCCCCCCATATCCCCTATAGCCCCCCAAACATTCTCATAGCCCCCCCAAACCCCCTGTGCCCCCCCATATCCCCTATAGCCCCCCCAAACCATCTGGTAGCCCCCAAAGCATTCTCATAGCTCCCCCAAACCCCCTGTGCCCCCCCATATCCCCTATAGCCCCCCCAAAACGCTCTCATAGCCCCCAAAGCACTCTCATAGCCCCCCCAAACCCCTCATGGCCCCCTATAGCCCCCCAAACATTCTCATAGCCCCCCCAAACCCCCCTGTGCCCCCCCATATCCTCTATAGCCCCCCCAAACCATCTTGTTGCCCAAAAATCACTCTCATAGCCCCCCCAAACCCCCTGTGCCCCCCCATATCCCCTGTAGACCCCCCCAAACATTCTCATAGCCCCCTGTGCCCCCCTATATCCCCTATAGCCCCCCCAAACCATCTTGTAGCCCCCAAAGCACTCTCATAGCCCCCCCCAAACCCCCCATATCCCCTATAGCCCCCCCAAACATTCTCATAGCCCCCCCACCCCATCCTGTATACCTTCAGATCCTTTGTAGCCCCCCCCAAATCTCCTGTACTACCCCCAAATTCTCCTGTAGTCCCCCCCAAATCCCCTCGTAGCCCCCCCCAAACCATCCTGTATCCCCCCAAATCCCTTGTAGCCCCCCCCAAACCATCCTATAGCCTCCTCAGATTCCCCTGTAGCCCCCCAAACATTCTCATAGCCCCCCCAAACCATCCTGTATCCCCCCCAAATCCCTTGTAGCCCCCCCCAACCCATCCTGTATGCCTTCCAATGTCCTTGTAGCCCCCCCTAATTCCCCTGTACCCCCCCAAACCATCCTGTACCCTCCTCAGATTCCCCTGTAGCCCCCAAATGTTCTCATAGCCCCCCCAAACCATCCTGTATGCCTTCCAATTCCCCTGTAGCCCCCCCCGAACCTCCTATAGGCCTTCCAGTGTCCTCGTAGCCCCCTCAAAATCCCTTGTAGCCCCCCCAAACCATCCTGTATCCCCCCAAATCCCTTGTAGTCCCCCCAAACCATCCTATATGCCTTTCAATGTCCTTGTAGCCCCCCCTGATTCCCCTGTAGCCCCCAAACGTTCTCATAGCCCCCCCAAACCATCCTGTATGTCTTCCAATTCCCCTGTAGCCCCCCCAAAACCTCCTATAGGCCTTTCAGTGTCCTCGTAACCCCCTCAAATCCCCTCGTAGCCCCCCCCAAACCATCCTGTATGCCCCCCAAATCCCTTGTAGCCCCCCCAAACCATCCTAGAGCCTCCTCAAATTCCCTTGTAGCCCCCCCAAACCGTTCTGTGCACCTTCAAATGTCTTCGTAGCCCCCCCAAATCCCCCCTAAACCATCCTGTGTGTCTTCCAGTGTCCTCGTAGCCCCCTCAAAATCCCTTGTAGCCCCCCCAAACCATCCTGTATCCCCCCAAATCCCTTGTAGCCCCCCCAAACCATCCTATATGCCTTTCAATGTCCTTGTAGCCCCCCCTGATTCCCCTGTAGCCCCCAAACGTTCTCATAGCCCCCCCAAACCATCCTGTATGCCTTCCAAAGTCCTCGTAGCCCCTTCAAGTTCCCCTGTAGCCCCCCCCACATTCTAGTAGCCCCCCAAACCGTCCTGTATGCCTTCCAATTCCCCTGTAGCCCCCCCCAAAACCTCCTATAGGCCTTCCAGTGTCCTCGTAGCCCCCTCAAAATCCCTTGTAGCCCCCCCAAACCATCCTGTAGCCTCAGATTCCCCTGTAACCCCCCCAAACATTCTCCTAGCCCCCCCAAGACATTCCGTACGCCTTCCAAAGTCCTCATAGCCCCCTCGAGGTTCCCCGTAGCCCCCCAAAACCTCCTCAAGCCCCAGAGCCCCCCCAACCCCTCGCCATGTGCCCCCCCCCACCCCGACCCAGGAAGGCGAAGGTGCTGCTGGACGACATCGTGTCTCGGGGCCGGGGGGGGCCGCCCGGCCAGTTCCACGACAACGCCAACGGGCAGAACGGGACAGTGCAGGAGATCATGATCCCGGCCGGCAAAGCCGGGCTCGTCATCGGCAAGGGCGGAGAGACCATCAAACAGCTCCAGGTGACCCCAAAACCCTGCACCCCTAAACCCCCCCCCTACCCCGGGGGCTGATTGTTGGAGTGTCGTTCAACCCCCCCCCCCCTCCTCGACCTTCCAAACTCCTGCAGGAGCGAGCGGGGGTGAAGATGATCCTCATTCAAGATGGATCCCAAAACACCAACGTGGACAAACCCCTGCGGATTATCGGGGACCCCTACAAGGTCCAGGTGAGCCCTCACCCCCCAAAAAAAATCCGGCGCCCCCAAAACCCTCCTGGGCCCCAAAACTCCTTGAACTCCTGCCCCCCAAACCCACCCTCCTGCGCCCCAAACCCACCCCAACTGCCCCCAAAACACTCCAACCTGCTCTCCTGCACCTCAAACCCACCCCGACTGCCCCCAGACACCCCAAACCCACCCCAATTGTCCCCCAAACACCCCAAACCCACCCTCCTACACCCCAAACCCACCCCAATTGTCCCCCAAACACCCCAAACCCACTCTCCTACACCCCAAACCCATCCCCACTTGTCCCCAAACACCCCAGACCCAAACCAATTGTCCCCCAAACCCCCCAAACCCTCCCTCCTGCCCCCCAAACCCACCCCAGCTGCTCCCAAACACCCCAAACCCGCCCTCCTGCACCCCAAACCCATCCCACTTGCCCCCAAACACCCCAAATCCACCCTCCTGCACCCCAAACCACTCCAACTGCCCCCAAACACCCCAAACCCATCCCAGTTGCTCCCATAACACCCCAAACCCACCCTCCTGCACCCCAAACCACCCCAACTGCCCCCAAAACCCCCCAAACCTACTCTCCTGCACCCCAAGCCCACCCCAACTGCCCCAAAACACCCAAAACCCACCCCAATTGCCCCATAAGACCCCAAACCCATCCCAGGTGCCCCAATAACCCCAAACCCACCCCAACTTCCCCATAACACCCCAAACCAGCCCTCCTGCACCCCAAACCCACCCCAATTGCCCCAAAACACCTCAAGCCAATGCTCCTGCCCCCCAAACCTCCCAAAACACCTTCTTGCCCCCCAAACCCACCCCCAATTGCCCCCAAACACCCCAAACCCACCCTCCTGCACCCCAAACCCACCCCAACTGCCCCCAAAACACCCCAAACCCACCCTTTTGCACCCCAAACCCACCCCAATTGCCCCAAAACACCTCAAACCAATGCTCCTGCCCCCAAACCACCTTCTTGCCCCCCAAACCCACCCCCAATTGCCCCTAAACACCCCAAACCCTCTCTCCTGCACCCCAAACCCACCCCAGTTGCCCCATAACACCTCAAACCAATCCCAGTTGCCCCGATAACACCCCAAACCCACCCTCCTGCCCCCCAAACCCACCCCAATTGCTCCTAAAACACCCCAAACCTAACCTACTACACCCCAAACCCACCCCATTTGCCCCTAAATACCCCAAACCCTCTCTCCTGCACCCCAAACCCTCTCCTGTTGTCCCCAAACATCCCAAACCCACCCCACTTGTCCCCAAAACACCCCAAACCCCCCTAAACACCTTCTTGCCCCCGAAACCCACCCCCAATTGCCCCCACACACCCCAAACCCATCCCAGTTGTCCCCAAAACATCCCAAAACCACCCTCCTGCACCCCAAAACGCCCCCAATTGCCCCTAAATACCCCAAACCTTCTCTCCTGCCCCCCAGACCCACCCCAACTGCCCCCAAAACACCCCGAACCCACCCTCCTGCCCCCCAAACCCCCCATAACACCTTCTTGCCCTCAAACCCACCCCAATTGCCCCCGTAACACCCCAAACCCACCCCAACTGCTCCTAAAACATCCCAAACCTACCCTCCTGCACCCCAAACTGCCCCCAAAACACTTTTCTGCCCCCCAGACCCACCCCAACTGCCCCCAAAACGCCCCAAACCCACCCTCCTGCACCCCAGACCCACCCTAATTGCCCCAAAACACCTCAAGCCAATGCTCGTGCCCCCCAATAGCCCCCAAAACACCCCAAACCCACCTTCCTGCACCCCAGACCCACCCTAATTGCCCCAAAACACCTCAAGCCAATGCTCGTGCCCCCCAATAGCCCCCAAAACGCCCCAAACCCACCCTCCTGCACCCCAGACTAACCCTAATTGCCCCAAAACACCTCAAGCCAATGCTCGTGCCCCCCAATAGCCCCCAAAACGCCCCAAACCCACCCTCCTGCACCCCAAACCCACCCCAACTGCCCCCAAACACCCCAAACCTACCCCAGTTGCCCCCAAAACACTCCAAACCCACCCAAACTGCCCCCAAAACCCCTTGCTGCCCCCAACCCGCCCCCGAATTTACCCCCCAATCCCCCTTCCTGCCCCCCAAATCGCCCTCCGTGCTCCCCACATCAACCTTCCTCACACTGAGCCCCCCCCAAATCACTCCTCTGCCCCCCCAAATCCCCTCAGCAAGCCTGCGAGATGGTGCTGGACATCCTGCGGGAGCGCGACCAGGGCGGCTTCGGCGACCGCAACGAGTACGGTTCTCGCCTCGGCGGCGGCATCGACGTGAGTTCCTTACCCCCCCCACCTCGACATCACCTCCCTGGGAGCCCCCCAGCTCCCTCCTGAGCCCCCCAGCTCCCTCCTGAGCCCCCCAGCTCCCTCCTGACCCCCCATTTCAGGTGCCGGTGCCTCGGCATTCGGTCGGTGTGGTTATCGGCCGCAGCGGAGAGATGATTAAGAAGATCCAGAACGATGCTGGTGTGAGGATACAGTTCAAACAAGGTTTGAGGGGGTTCAGGGTTTAGTCTAAAGTGGGGAGAAGGGTTTGGGGTGCCCCCCCCCCCGCCTTGAAGTGGTTGGCTGGAGGGCCCAGAGAGTGGGGGGAGATGGAGTGAATTCCAGCTGGAGGCTCCGAGCAGTGTCCCCAGGGCTCAGCGCTGGGTCCTGCTCAATGTCTTCCTCACCGAGCTGGATGAAGGCCTCGAGGGCACCCGCAGAGAGTTTGGGGGTGACCCAGAGCTGGGGGGAGCTGCTGGAGGGGTTGGAGGTTCTCCAGAGGGATGGGAGCTGCTTGGATCCATGGGCTGAGAGCAAAGGGGCTGAGGTCGGAGCAGGAACTTGGGTCCCAACAACCCTGAGCAGCTGCAGCCCAGGAGAAGTCTGGCTGGAAAGGGCCTGGAGGAGAAGGCCCTGGGGGGGTTGGGGGAAGAGGAGACAACCAGGTGGCCAAGAAGGCCAAGAAGGCCAAGGGCAGCTTGGCTTGGAGCAGCCATGGTGTGGCCAGCAGGGCCTAGAAGGCCCTAAAGGGCTCCCAGGAGGCTCTAGAGGGTTCCTGGGGATCTGAGAAGGGTCCTAGAAGCTCCTAAAGGAGCCAGGGAGGTTCTTCTCCCTCTGGTGAGACTGAACCTGGAATCCTGGGGTCAGTTTGGATCCAAGAAGGATGTTGAGGCTGTGGAGCGAGTGCAGAGAAGAGCAAGGAAGCTGGGAAGGGGCTGGAGAAGCAGAGGAGCGGCTGAGAGAGCTGGGGGGGCTCAGCCTGGAGAAGAGGAGCCTGAGGGGAGACCTCATTGCTCTCTCCCTGCAAGGAGCTTGTGGAGAGGAGGGAGCTGAGCTCTTGTGCCAAGGGCCAGGGGACAGGCCAGAGGGAATGGCCTCAAGCTCCACCAGGGGAGGCTCAGGATGGACACAGGGAGGAAGTTTTTCCCAGAAAGGGTCACTGGGCACTGGCAGAGGCTGCCTGGGGAGGGGTTTCTCCTCGACTGGAGCTCTGCTCAGGGTTGTTGTGCCCCAAGTGCAGGATCTGCCATTTGGGCCCTGTTGACCCTCATCCTGTTGGTCTCAGCCCATGGATCCAGCCTGTTCTGATCCCTTTGCAAAGGGATCTGCTTGGTCTCTCCCACCCTGATGACTCTGATTCCATGACTCTTGACTCTCTTGACTCTCTGATTTGACGATTCTCTGATTGATTCTCTGATTGGATGATTGTCTGATTGATTCTCTGATTGGATGACTCTCTTGACTCTCCGATTTGATGATTCCCTGATTGATTCCCTGATTTGATGTTCCTCTGATTGATTCTCGGATTGATTCCCTGATTTGATGATCCTCTGATTGATCCTCTGATTGATTCTCTGATTTGATTATTCTCTGATTTGATGATTCGATGACTCTCTTGACTCTCTGATTTGATGATCCTCTGATTGATCCTCTGACTTGATGATTCTCTGATTGATTCTCTGATTGATTCTCTGATTGATTCTCTGATTGATTCTCTGATTTGATGATCCTCTGATTGATTCTCTGATCTGATGATTCTCTGAGTGATTCTCTGATTGATTCTGTGATTTGATTATTCTCTGATTGATTCTCTGATTTGATGACTCTCTTGACTCTCTGGACTCTCTGATTTGATGATTCCTCTGATTTGATGATTCCTCTGATTTGATGATTCCTCTGATTTGATGATTCCTCTGATTTGATGATTCCTCTGATTTGATGATTCTCTGATTGATTCTCTGATTCGATGACTCTCTTGACTCTCTGATTTGATGATTCTCTGATTTGATGATTCTCTGATTTGATGATTCTCTGATTTGATGATTCCCTGATTGATTCTATGATTTGATGATTCCCTGATTGATTCTCTGATTTGATGATTCCCTGATTGATTCTATGATCTGATGATTCCCTGATTGATTCTCTGATTTGATGATTCCTCTGATTGATTCTCGGATTTGATGATTCTCTGATTGATTCTCTGATTTGATGATTCTCTGATTGATTCTCTGATTCGATGACTCTCTTGACTCTCTGATTTGATGATTCCTCTGATTGATTCTCTGATTTGATGATTCCTCTGATTGGTTTCTCTGATTTGATGATTCCTCTGATTGGTTCCTCTGATTTGATGATTCCTCTGATTGATTCCTCTGATTTGATGATTCTCGGATTCGATGATTCCCTGAATGATTCTCTGATTTGATGATTCCCTGATTGATTCTCTGATTTGATGATTCTCTGATTTGATGATTCTCTGATTTGATGATTCTCTGATTTGATGATTCTCTGATTTGATGATTCTCTGATTTGATGATTCCTCTGATTTGATGATTCTCTGATTTGATGATTTCCTGATTGATTCTCTGATTTGATGATTCCTCTGATTGATTCTCTGATTGATTCTCTGATTGATTCTCTGATTGATTCTCGGATTCGATGATTCTCTGCTTGACTGTCTGCTTTTCGCTGTAGATGACGGGACGGGCCCGGAGAAGATCGCGCACATCATGGGCCCCCCCGAGCGCTGCGAGCACGCCGCCCGCATCATCAACGACCTCCTGCAGAGCCTGCGGGTAGGGGGGGGCCGCGGCGGGGCGCCCCGCAAAGGAGGAGGGGGCTGCGACGGCCTCCCCCCCCTGACGCCTCCCTTCCCCCCGCAGAGCGGCCCCCCCGGCCCCCCGGGACCGGGGATGCCTCCTCCTGGGGGGCGGGGGCGCGGGAGGGGCGCGGCGGGCACGTGGGGGCCCCCCCCCGCCCGGGGGCGAGATGACCTTCTCCATCCCCACCCATAAATGCGGGTTGGTCATCGGCAGAGGTGAGCACCCCCAAAACTCACCCCCCACCCACTGCCTCTACCCCCACGGCAAATCCCCCCCCTAAAAAAAAACCCTTTCCCCGACACCGCTCCTCCCCCCAAAAAAAAAAAACAAACCCCCCCCCGGCAGGCGGGGAGAACGTCAAGGCCATCAACCAGCAGACCGGAGCCTTCGTGGAGATCTCCCGCCAGCTGCCCCCCAACGGGGACCCCAACTTCAAGCTCTTCGTCATCCGGGGCTCCCCGCAGCAGATCGACCACGCCAAGCAGCTCATCGAGGAGAAGATCGAGGTTGCCCTGGGGGCGGCCGGGGCACCCCCAAACCCCGTTTTGTGCCCCAAACCCCGCTCCCTTTGCCCCAAACCCCGCTCCCAGCACCCCAACCCACTTCTCTGCACCCCAAACCCTCCCCCTGTGCCCCAGATCTCCCTCCTTTCGCCCCAAACCCCTCTCCCAGCACCCCAAACCCCTCTCCCTGTGCCCCAACCCACTTCTCTGCACCCCAAACCCCTCCTCTGCACCCCAAACCCTCTCCCTGCGCCCCAGATCTCCCCCCTTTCATCCCGAGCCCCTCTCCCAGCACCCCAAACCCCTCTCCCTGTGCCCCAACCCACTTCTCTGCACCCCAAACCCTCTCCCTGCGCCCCAGATCTCCCTCCTTTCACCCCAGACCCTCTCCCTGCACCCCAAACCCCTCTCTGCAGCCCAAACTGTCTCCAGACCCTCCTCCCTGTGCCCTAAACCCCTCCCTGTGCACCAAACTTCCCCTCCCTGCACCCCAAACACCCCTCCTTGTGCCCCAGACCCCCCCTCCCTGCACCCCAAACCCCTCTCCCTGTGCCCCAACCTACTTTGCACCCCAAACCCTCTCCCAGCGCCCCAGATCTCCCTCCTTTCACCCCGAACCCCTCTCTCTGCACCCCAAACCACCTCCAGACCCTGTGCCTGTGCCCCAAACTCTCTCACTGAACCACAATCCCTCTCCCTGTGCCCCAGACCCTCTCCCTGAACCACAATCCCTCTCCCTCCACCCCAAAACCTCCTTTCTTCACCCCAAACCCCTCTCCCTGTGCCCCAGATCTCCCTCCTTTCACCCCAGACCCTCTCCCTGCACCTCAAACCCTCTCCCTGCACCCCAAACCACCTCCAGACCCTCCTCCCTGCACCCCAACCCACTTCCCTGCACCCTAAACCCCTCTCTGTGCCTCAGACTTCCCCTCTCTGCATCCCAGACGTCCCTCCTTGTGCCCCAAACCCCATCCCTGCACCCCAAGGCCCTCCCCCAGCACCCCAACCCACTTCTCTGCGCCCCAAACCCCTCCTCTGCACCCCAAACCCTCTCCCTGCGCCCCAGATCTCCCTCCTTTCACACCAAACCCTCTCCCTGCGCCCCAAACCCCTTCTCTACACCCCAAACCCCTCTCCCTGCACCCCAAACCCCTCTCCCTGCACCCCAAACCGCCTCCAGACCCTCTCCCTGTGCCCCAAACTCTCTCCCTGAACCACAATCCCTCTCCCTCCACCCCAAAACCTCCTTTCTTCACCCCAAACCTCTCTCCCTGTGCCCCAGATCTCCCTCCTTTCACCCCAGACCCTCTCCCTGCACCCCAAACCCCTCTCTCTACACCCCAAACTGGCTCCAGACCCTCTCCCTGCACCCCAAACCCTCCTCCCTGCGCCCCAAACCCCTTCTCTACACCCCAGACCCTCTCCCTGCACCCCGAATCCCTCTCTCTGCACCCCAAACCACCTCCAAACCCCCCTCCCTGCGCCCCAAACCTCCCTCCCTGCTCCCCAACCCACTTCTCTGCACCCCAGACCCTCTCCCTGGGCCCCAGATCTTCCTCCTTCCTCCTTTCACCCCAAACCCTCTCCCTGCACCCCAAACCACCTCTAGCCCCCCTCCCTGCACCCCAACTCCCCTCCCTGAACCACAATCCCTCTCCCAGCACCCCAACCCAATCCTCTGCACCCCAGACCCTCTCCCTGCGCCCCAAAGCTTCCTCCTTTCACCCCAAACCCTCTCCCTGCCCCCCAACTCCCCTCCCTGAACCGCAATCCCTCTCCCTCCACCCAAAACCTCCTTTCTTCACCCCAAACCCCTCCTCCCTGTGCCCCAAACCCCCTCCCAACCCCAAAATCGCCCCCCACATTCCCCCAAACTGCCCCCCCGCTCCCCGAATCCCCCTCCCACACCCCAAATCCCCCCTACCCCCCCCCCCCCCCCCCAAAACTGACCCCCATCCTCTCTCCGCAGGGTCCCCTCTGCCCCGTGGGGCCAGGCCCGGGGCCGGGGGGCCCCCCAGGACCCGCAGGCCCCATGGGGCCCTTCAACCCGGGGCCCTTCAACCAGGGCCCCCCCGGCGCCCCCCCGCAGTGAGTGGGGGGCACTTTGGGGGGTTGGGGGGTCATTTCTGGAGAGTCTGGGGGGCAGTTTGGATCTGGGGGGGGGGGCATTTCTGAGGGTTTGGAGGGCACAGGGAAGGGCTTTGGGGGGTCCAGGGAAGGTTCTTTGGGGTGCAGGGAAAGTCTTTGGGGTGCAGGGAGGGGGTTGGGGCTGCAGGGAAGGAATTTGGGGTGCAGGGAGGCTCTTTGGGGGGCACAGGGGGAAGGTCTTGGGGGTTCAGGGAAGGTCTTTGGGGTGTAGAGAGGATTTGGGGGTGCAGGGAGGCTCTTTGGGGGGCAGGGGAAGATCTCTGGAGTCGCAGGGAAAGTCTTTGGGGGTTCAGGGAAGGTCTTTGGGGCACAGGGAGGGTCTTTGGGGTCTCTAAGGGATTTAGGGGTGCAGGGGGGGTCTTTGATGTTTAGGGGGGTTCTTTGGGGGGCAGTCTGGGTCTGAGGGAGTTCAGAGAAGGTCTTTGGGGTGCAGGGAGGGGGTTGGGGGTGCAGGGAAGGTCTTTGGGGTGCAGGGAGGGGGTTGGGGGTGCAGGGAAGGGGTTGGGGGTGCAGGGAGGGGGTTGGGGGTGCAGGGAAGGTCTTTGGGGTGCAAGGGAAGGTCTTTGGGGTGCAGGGAAGGGTTTGGGGGTGCAGGGAAGGTCTTTGGGGTGCAGGGAGGGGGTTGGGGGTGCAGGGAAGGGGTTGGGGGTGCAGGGAAGGTCTTTGGGGTGGAGGGAGTTGGGGGGGTGCAGGGGAAGACCTTTGGGGTCTAGAGGGGATTTAGGGGCACAGGGAGGGTCTTTGATGTTTTGGGGAGTTCTTTGGGGTGCGGGGAGGGCTTGGGGGGGCAGTTTGGGTCCGGGGGAGTACTTTGGGGCGCAGGGAAGATCTTTGGGGTGCAGGGAGGGGGTTGGAGGTACAGGGAAGGTCTTTGGGCTGCAGGGAGGGGTTTTGGGGTAGAGGGAAGACCTTTGGGGTCTAGAGGGGATTTAGGGGTTCGGGGTGGGGGGGGGGTCTTCGATGTTTAGGGGAGTTCTTCGGGGGCAGTTTGGGTCTGAGGGAGTTCAGGGAAGGTCTTTGGGGTGCAGGGAGGGGGTTGGGGTGCAGGGGAAGATCTTTGGGGTGCAGGGGAAGGTCTTTGGGGTGCAGGGAGGGGGTTGGGGTGCAGGGGGAGGTCTTTGGAGTCGCAGGGGAAGGTCCTTGGGGCGCAGGGAAGGTCTTTGGTGTCTAGAGGGGCTTTGGGGGTGCAGGGAGGGCGTCTTTAGAGCCCTGGGGAGGGTTTAGAATCTCTTTATCCTCTGAGGGGGTTTTGGGGTCCCCTCGCCCCCCCCCCCTAACCCTGTTCCCCCCCCCCCCAGCCCCGGCGCTCCCCCCCCCCACCAGTACCCCCCCCCAGGGCTGGGGGCAACACTTACCCTCAGTGGCAGCCGCCGGCTCCTCACGACCCCAGTGAGTACCAACACCCCCCCCTCCCCCCCTTTTTCCTTAAATTTTTTGGGGGGTGTGGTGACACCCCCCCCCCTCCTTTTATTGTGGGGCCCCCCACCCCTCACGCTGTGGGTTTTGGGGCCCCCCCCAGGCAAAGCGGCGGCGGCAGCGGGAGACCCCAACGCCGCCTGGGCCGCCTACTACTCGCACTACTACCAGCAGCCGCCGGGGCCCGTGCCGGGGCAGCCCCCGGCCCCCACCGCGCCCCCCCCCGTCCAGGGGGAGCCCCCCCAGCCCCCCCCCGCCGGACAGCCCGACTACACCAAGGCCTGGGAGGAGTACTATAAGAAAATAGGTGAGTTTTCGGGGTGGCCGCTCCCCCCCCCCCCCCAAAAAAAATATAAATAAATGGTACCTGGAAAATGGAACTCAGAACGGAGCCTGCTGAGTCCCCTCAGTGTCCTTCAAGGGACCGTGATCTGCCCCCCCCCCCCACACACACACACACCTCAAACTAAACCCTGACCCCTCCCCCAGGGACCCCAAACTGACCCTGAGCCCCCTCAGGACCCTCAAACTCACCCCGACTTCTCCTCAGTGACCCCCAAACTGACCCTGACTCCACTCCCAGGGCCCTCAAACTAAACCCTGACTTCTCCCCCAGGGACCCCCCAAACTGACCCTGACCCCCCAGGACCCTCAAACTCACCCCCGACTTCTCCTCAGTGACCCCCAAACTGACCCTGAGCCCCCTCAGGACCCTCAAACTAAACCCTGACTTCCCCCCCAGGGACCCCCAAACTGACCCTGACCCCCCAGGGACACCAGAACTGATTTCAGGACCCCCAAACTGACCCTGAACCCTCACAGGGACCCCCCAAACTGACCCTGACC
>JAUMJK010001817.1:0-22477 GCA_033558105.1 Coccyzus lansbergi
CCTCCCACACACCTCCCATGGCCTCGACGGTAGAACGGGGACCCCCCCCCCACACCTCCCCGTGGCCTCGACGGTAGAACGGGGACACCATGAGGATTGGGGGGTAGGTGGGGGGGGGGGGCAGAGGGTTCTCCCCCATCCCAGCATCCCTGTCCCCCCACCCTGGGCTGCAGGAGGAGATGAGTTGGGGAGCTCGGGGGGGGGACGACACACACAGGGGGTGCCCCGAGGGCCGGTCCTGCCCCCCCCCCCCCCCCCCCTCCCCGGGCACAGCCCTTGGGCTTTCCCCGAGGGCAGCTCAAGGCTTCAGCTCTGCCTTCCCCATGTGGGTTTGGGTCCCTGCTGTGACCCCCCGACCCCCACCCCGTGTCACGGCTCTGGGGACATTGATAGGAATGGTTGGAGTCGATGAGCCGATGGGTCTCTTCCGACCTGGTTGTTCTGTGATTCTGTGATTCTGTGACCCTCCCCTGGGGTGCTCGGGTGGCATGGGGGTGTCCCCTGAGCCGGGAGCTGGAGGTAGAGGGGAGGGGAGGAGGCTGAGGGGAGACCTCATTGCTCTCTGCGATGGAGGCTGCCCAGGGAGAGGGTTGAGTCCCCTTCCCTGGAGGGTTTAAGGGACGGGTGGACAAGGTGCTGAGGGACATGGGTTAGTGATTGATGGGAATGGTTGGACATTCTCCCAAGGGACAGGGGACAGGACAAGAGGGAATGACCTCAAGCTCCACCAGGGGAGGCTCAGGATGGACATCAGGATGGAATAATCCATGGAAAAGGGTCGTTGGGTGCTGGAAGAGGGAGGGGGTTGAGTCCCCTTCCCTGGAGGGTTTAAGGGACGGGTGGACGAGGTGCTGAGGGACGTGGGTTAGTGATTGATGGGAATGGTTGGACTCCATGATCCGGTGGGTCTCTTCCAACCTGGTGGAAAAGACTCTGTGATTCTACAATTCTGTGATTCTACAATTCTCTGCTCTTGCAGGGGTGCAGACAGAGCACCCCCTGCGCGGCCTCACCCTGCGGTGGTGCAGGAGGCTGGAGCTGGACATGAAGGCCTCTCTCCCAGGAGCCTCCGTCCAGCGTGGCCCCAGCTGGGATGTTGTTGTGGCTGCTGGATCTTGGCAGGGAGAGTCTCGTCCCGCAGAAGGAACGAGCAGAGGAGAAAAACACGGAAATTGTTCGGGGTTGGAAAGGAAATGGGTTGGGCTGAAGGATCTTGCTGAGACTGATACCAGGGCCGGGACGTGGGGCTGTCCTCCCCTTCTGAGCCTTTGTCCCCTGGGCTGGCAAGAAGGAGGAGGAGGAGGAGCCGCCGGGCATCTCCAGCAGGCTCCTAGCAAATTGAGGCATGCCCCGCGCTGCCAGGGTTGCCGGCACCTGAGCAGAAAGACAGGTTCAAAACGGGGAGGGAGGGTGAGGATTGCTTTTTCCATCCTGCCATGATGGGAATGTCGCTGGTCCCCAGGAGCAGGGCTGGGGGCTCTGGGCCTGCTGCATCGCCCGCTCCTGCGTCCCGCAGGAGCGGGCGATGCAGCAGGCCCAGAGCCCCCAGCCCTGCTCCTCCGATAGGTTGTCCAGAGCCGAGTTGGCACTGAGCCTGGCGCAGGCCACGCTGCTGTTGTTTTGCGCTCACTGCGCTGTTGCCCCAGTGACGCTGGCTTCCTTCCCCTCGCACGCTCTCGCCACCTCCGCCCCTGCCGAGGCCTGCGGGAAGGGGCTTGCCCGTGGGTCCCCGTCCGGGTGATGCCCCAGCTCGGCTCTTTGCTTCGGGAACAGGGTGCCCGGCATGGGTAGAGTCTTGGGGTGAGTCAGTCAGGTGAGACGTCCGTCCTCCCTCCGAGTGACAGGGGACAGGGCAAGAGGGAATGGCCTCAAGCTCCACCAGGGGAGATTTAGGCTGGAGATTAGGAGGAAGTTTTTCACACAGAGGGTCATTGGGCATTGGAATAGTCTGCCCAGGGAGGGGGTTGATTCCCCTTGCCTGGAGGTGTTTAAGGCACAGGTAGCTGAGGTGCTGAGGGACGTGGTTTAATGTTTGATAGGAATGGTTGGACTCGATGATCCGATGGGTCTCTTCCAGCCTGGTTGTTCTATGATTCTATGATTCTATGAGGTGAGGTGAGGACCTGCTGTGACCCCCCCCCCAGCCCAGGACTTCCCTGTGGAGTTTCCCATCCCACACCTCATTCCAGTCCTCCTCTTGTGTTCTGTGAGCTCTGCAGCCGCCGTTCCAGGGGGTGATGGGGCACGAGAGGAAGGCACCTTGCTCAGGGCCGGCTGGGGAGGTTTTGGGGTGCAGCCAGGCAGCCCCAGTGAGGACCCCCCCCCCCCCCCAGCAGAGCAGTCACGCTGCACCCTGGGGTTTCCCACTCTTTCTGCTCCCAGCAGCTCTCCCAGCTTTCCTGTGCCAAGACCGGCAGCGCTCACCCAACCCTCCACTTATCCTTGTGCAACCACCCATGGCAGGAGGTGCAGGGATTCCCCGGACATGTGGGAAACTGAGGCACAAGTGGGCCGCCTGCCCGGGATTGCCCAAGAGGCTGATCCTGGATTGGGCTTCCTGCTCCTCCTCCTGAGCGGCAGGTTCAGCCGCTGGAAGGAGCCGGAGTTGGGCAGAGAGCTGGGGGCTCAGGGCACTCCCAGCTCACATCCCCTCCTGTCTCTCCCTAGGTGACTGTTCCCAAGATGTCCCTCTGGAGCATCATCTCCCAGATGCCACCAGAGGAGTTCAGCGGCCTCTTCACGGAGTTTCCTCGCAGCCTTCGCTGTCTGCTGGCCGAGTGGCTGGAGAACCAGCCCTGGTGAGTCCCTCAGTGCAAAAGGAAACTAGGCTGGAGGCAGGAGCAGAGTGACAGGGGACAGGACGAGAGGGAGTGACCTCCAGCTCCACCAGGGGAGGCTCGGGATGGACAGCAGGAAAAAAATGTCATGATAAGGGTGATTGGGCAGTGTCAGAGGCTGCCCAGGGAGGGGGTTGAGTCCCCCCTGGAGGGGTTTAAGGGATGGGTGGACGAGGTGCTGAGGGACATGGGTTAGTGATTGATGGGAATGGTTGGACTTGATGATCCGGTGGATCTTTCCCAACCTGGTGATTCTGTGATTGCTGCCAGGGGCTGCAGGCAGGTCTGGGTCAGGATTGCTTGCAGTGTAGCCTAGGAAAAGCCCTGTGGGTGCAGAACTGGGCATGGAGGGAGCTCCTGGAGGAACCATGGGCAGCTTGGCTCAGACTGGACAGCTTGGCTCAGTCTGCAGTGGCCGCGACCACGGGCACAGCTCCTGGTTGTGCTTATGGCAGCTCCTCCAGGCTTTCCAGGGAGCTTCTCTTGGCGTTGGGGCAATGACTGGGATGCAGGAAAAGCCTCTGGCACGTCCTCCTGCCCGGTGAGGCCGTGGAGGGTGTCAGAGGAGCAGCACACGGGGCTGGGGTTTGGTGGTGGGCGAGGGGCACGTGGCACGGAGGGGGATGAGTCGTGGTGGAGGTGGTTGGGCAAACGTAGCAGTGGGGGCTCCACGTGAAGCCACGTCCTCTCCAGGGAGCCACCTTATCCTACTCAGCGCAATTCACCCTTAGTCATGCGGCATTTTTCTTTGGAAATGCAGCCAGCGCTGGGGAACACAGGGGGAAGGCAGGAGTCCCTTCCTTCCTGGAGCGAGCAGGGGGCACGGGGTGGCACGGGGGAAGGATTTGTGCCCTTCCACTCAGCCCTTTCCCCTCTCCAGGGAGTTCATCAATGGCTCGGACGCCTTCTGCACCAGCATGGCCAGCGGGATGCTCTCGGCGATGCTGGAGAAGCTCCGCGGCGCAGCCGGCAGTGAGGGGCAGCCCTGCCAGATCCTCCAACAAGTCAACAGCATCGAGGTGCTTGGGGACCGGGTGTGGGGATCGTCAGGGCCGGGATCCATCTGGCTTCCAGTGGAGATTTGATTATTTTACGCTTTAGATTTGCTGGTTCGAGCACTCGAAGGGCCGACGCTCCAAGCTGGTCCTCTCTTGATGCCCATCTCGAGGCCAGCACTGCAACTCCTGCAGGCTCTGGGGGTTCCGGAGCATTTCAGGGAGACAGAGGGGGCTCGTTTGCCCCTCAGGGGTGACCCCCAGCCATCGCAGCTCTGCGTTGCCACCAGCTTTCCCACCTTCCCCTTGCCGACACGGCTCTGCAGCCCCCAGAGCTGCCCCAGCCCAGCCCTGCGCCGCCCGCAGTGCCCACACAGCCACCTCGGCAGCTCTTCCCCATTTTCTGCTCGAGCGTTTGATTTCTCCTTTCTTGGGGCCGCGTTAGCTGCGTTTCCTCCTGTGCCTGCGCTGCCGGGTTTCTCTCGGGGCTGTTCCTCTGCTCTCTGTCTGAACTGTGCCGTCTCTCTTCCACCTTCTCTGATTGCAGATGTAGCCCCTGCCCTCTCTCTCCTGCCTGCGAAGCTTTCGCGTAAGGGCTGAGTGCCGCTCGCTCCCGGGGCCCCGTTCTGCTCTTTTTTTTGGTAACAGACAATTTCGATATTACAACGTCTGGGAAGGGGGCGACCTTTGCTTTAGGCAAAACTCCTGGGGAAGCAGGGTGACCTCCTGAAGCTGGGCTCTTCCCGGATTTTTGAAGTGGTTGTGGACACAGGCGCAGATGTTTCGGCTTTTTGCTTTGATTTACAATGCTCAGGAAGAACATTGCTCCCTCCCCTGCTCCCTCGTCCCGTAAGAGCCAACCCTCCTTCCTGAAGCTCTTCTTGCCAGGAGGCAGCGGCTTCTCCTCGCCGAGCCGGTGGTGCCGTGTGCCGGCGATGGGAGTCGGGCGCTCAGGGCTAGAAAAGCGGCTACGGGGAGGGAAAACCAGCTGATGGGAGAGCCAACCTCCACCTTTTGTGCCCTGAGCCCCGGAGCGGCCACGATGGTCCCTGGCAGAGCCCCTGTGCCAGCCCAGAGCTGCGTCAGGATGGAGATTTGGTTGTGGAGCCGCTGCTGAGCCGGCGCAGGAGCCTCCGGAGCAGCCGTTTGGGGTTCAGCCTTGCGCTCGGCTGCTGTTTTGGGAAGTAGCTAATTCGGGAAACGCAGGAAGGCCGAGGAGCTGGCGCAGGCCGCAGGGAGCCAGAGCCAGCAGGGAAATTCCTCTCCTTGCTTTCGGCGGAAAGCGTTAATCCACCTGAGCCAGGGAGGCTGGGAGAAGCCTCCCCAGGTGTCCAGGGCTCGAGGAGGTGCAGACAGAAATAGAGAATTGGCTTTGCGTTGGATTTTTTTAGTTTTCGGTTGATCCGTATCTTTTTTTTCTACAAAGTTTAGAGTGATGTGAAAGCTGGAAATGAGCTGTCAGAGCAGCAGAAAGGAGGAGGGGGGTTGGTCTGACCCCGAGTCTGACGGCACCGTTGGTTGTGAGGAGGGGACCCAAAACACAAGAAGGGGATGGGAAGGAGGTTGGAGTGGGGTGGGAAGGAGCTGGAATTGGAAAGCCCTGTTCCTGACAGCCTGGGTTCCCCGCAGAATGCCTACCGGCAGGACCCACTGCGACTAGCGGCCGTGCTGAAAACCATCCTGGAAGGCGAGAAGGCGGCTGTGCTCAAGAGGGTGCGTGCTCCCTGCCCCCTCGTGGGGCACCCCCTGCTCTGGGGCTGGTGCTGGGCCCTGCTCACCCCGACTCTGCTCTGCCCCAGGACTGGCACCTGCCCCTCACCTACCACCGGCGGCAAGAGGAGCTCAAGTTCAGCCTGGGGCTGCAGCGGCTGCAGCATCGAATCCGCGAGATCCAGGCGCTGTGGGAGCGTGATGGCCCCGCAGGTGAGGGGACGGGGCAGGATGGGGCCCAGCGCCGTGTGGGGCTGCTGGGGGGGCGGCTGTCACACAAAGGGTCATTGGGCATTGGAATAGGCTGCCCAGGGAGGGGGTTGATTCCCCTTCCCTGGAGGTGTTTAAGGGACGGGTGGATGAGGTCTTGAGGGACTTGGTTTCGCGTTTGATAGGAATGGTTGGACTAGAAGATCCGATGGGTCCCTCCCAACCTGGTCGTTCTGTGTTTCTATGTTGGGGGGTGCAGTGAGGGCAGTGTGTCCGTCCGGGGTGCTGGGCAGAGCAGGGTGGAAAATAGGTTGGAAAGCCAGACCCAAAGAGTCGTGCTTGATGGAGTTAACTCCAGCTAGAGGCTGGTCACAAGTGGTGTCCCCAGGGCTCAGTGCTGGGAGTCACCATGGCCTCTGGTGCCAGGGAACACGCTGCCCAGGGAGGGGGTTGAATCCCCTTCCCTGGAGGATTTAAGGGACGGGTGGACGAGGTGCTGAGGGACATGGGTTAGTGATTGGTGGGAATGGTTGGACTCCATGATCCGATGGGTCTTTTCCAACCTGGTGATTCTATGATTCTAATGGGCTGCCCCGTCCTTCTTTCTCAGCCACTCTGCAGCCAAACAGGCTGGACCCGCAGCTGAAGGCAGAAGGAAAGACCCTGGAGAGCGTGAGTGGGTTTGGGGGTTCCAGGGGTGGGGGAGACCAGCAGCCCTGCCTGCCAGGGGGCTGCAAACGCCAGCGTGGGGCTCGGGAGGTGGCATGGGGGACAAGGTAGAGCAGAGCCCCACGGCCAGTGCTGCTCCCCAGGAGCTGCCCAGCCTGATCCTGGAGGCCGTGAAAGAGCTGGAGGTGGCCAAGCAGCAGGTCCTGAAGAGGATCCAGATCTGGAAGAGGCAACAGCAGCTGGCAGGGAACGGGGCCCTCTTCGAGGAGAACCTGGCTCCGCTGCAGAAGAGGTGAGGTGGCACAGGGATGGGCTTCCAGGACCACCTTCCTGCTCCCTCTGCTTCTCCCACCGGCCCGAGGAGCTCCAGGAGAGCCGTGGTCCGGCTCTGCCGTGGCTGAGGTTGCCCCTTTCCCTGTGGTTTTCTCGGAAGGTGTGAGAGCCTGGTGGAGGTTTACTTCCAGCTGCACCAGCAGGTGATGGCGGCGAGCACAGAGCTGGGCCCCGAGCTGCTGCCGCGGCTCCTGGAGAGGTTCACCGAGGTCTTATCCAGCCTGGTCAAGAGGTACCAGAGGAGCGAGGTGGTTCCACGGGAGCTGAGGCCGAGCTGGTTGGTGGGTTGTGCCAGGCCCCATCGTCTCCCTTTGTCCCCCAGCTCCTTCCTGGTGGAGAGGCAGCCTCCGCAGGTGCTGAAGACCCAAACCAAGTTCCAGGCGAGCGTGCGGTTCCTGCTGGGGCCTCAGCTGCTGAAGGCATCGGCCAAACCCTACATGGTGAGGGCTGACATGGTGACAGAGAAGCAGGCGCGGGAGCTGGCGCTCAGCGCCTACAGCAACACCCTGAGGTGAGCAGGGGGCCGGGCAGCGCGGCGCTGAGGGGGCTGCCACCCCAGCACCCCCTGACCCTCCCCTCTGCCCAGCGAGAGCACAGGGGAGATCATGCACAACGTGGTGGCCCTGGAGACCAACCCCACCAGTGGGACCTGCTGCGCCAACTTCAAGAATGTGGTGAGTGCGGCGAGCGAGGGGCTGGATGGTGCTGGGGATCCGAGGCTGACGCTTGCCCAGGGGTGTCAGTCAGATCCCTTAGAATAAGAGAATCACCGGGTTGGAAAAGATCCATCGGATCATGGAGTCCAACCATCCCCATCCATCACTAACCCATGTCCCTCAGCACCTCGGCCACCCGTCCCTTAAACCCTCCAGGGAAGGCGACTCAACCCCCTCCCTGGGCAGCCTCTGACACTGAATAGTCACCCTTTCTGTGAAAAATCTTTTCCTGATGTCCCTCTTGCCCCTCCCCTGGTGGAGCTTGAGGCCTTTCCCTCCCGTCCTGTCCCTTGGGAGAAGAGCCCAGCTCCCTCCTCTCCACAACCTCCTCTCAGGGAGTTGCAGAGAGCAGCGAGGTCTCCCCTCAGCCTCCTCTTCTCCAGGCTGAACCCCCCCAGCTCTCTCAGCCGCTCCTCACAAGGCCTGTTCTCCAGCCTCTTCACCAGCTTCTCTCACCTTCTCTCCAGCTGCTGAAGAAGATCAAGCGCTGCGAGCGGAAGGGCTCCGAGTCGGTGACCGAGGAGAAATGTGCCGTCCTGTTCAGCACCACCGTGGCCCTGACCCCCAGCAACCTCTCCGTCCACCTCCAGGTACCAGCCCTTCTCCTGCAGGATGGGGCAGGGCTGTGCTTTCCCTTGGGGTGGCCCCAGCGGATCATGGAGTCCAAGCATCCCCATCAATCACTAACCCATGTCCCTCAGCGCCTCGTCCACCCGTCATAGAATCATAGAACAACCAGGTTGGAAGAGACCCATCGGATCATCGAGTCCAACCATTCCTGTCCCTTAAACACCTCCAGGGAAGGGGACTCAACCCTCTCCCTGGGCAGCCTCTGACGCTGCCCAGTCACCCTTTCTGTGAAATATTTCTTCCTGTGCCCCCAGGTCCTGTCCCTGCCCATCGTGGTCATCGTCCACGGGAACCAGGACAACAATGCCAAAGCCACCGTGCTGTGGGATAACGCCTTCTCCGAGATTGTGAGTGCCCCGGCGAGGGATGGAGCCGCAGGGCGAGGGAAGGAGCTTCCAGCTCGCGGAGGATGGAGTTGGAGTGGGAATGGCCCCCAGGAACGTGGGCAGGAGGCGGCGAGCTGGGACGGGGCAGCGGGTGAGCGGTTGTCCTGATGCCACCTGGCCCTGTGGCAGGACCGAGTGCCCTTCGTGGTGGCCGAGCGGGTGCCCTGGGAGAAGATGTGCGACACGCTGAACCTGAAGTTCATGGCGGAGGTGCAGACCACCAAGGGGCTGCTCAAGGAGCACTACTTCTTCCTGGCCCAGAAGATCTTTAACGACCACAGCGCCAACCTCGAGGACTTCCAGAGCCGCAGCGTCTCCTGGGCCCAGTTCAACAAGGTTACTGGGAGGGCGGAGCAGAGTAGACGGGGGCCTGCGTGGCCCTGGGGAGCCTCACACCCTCTCCCTGCCCCAGGAGATCCTGCCTGGTCGGGGATTCACCTTCTGGCAGTGGTTTGATGGAGTCCTCGACCTCACCAAGAGGTGCCTTAAAAGCTACTGGTCAGACAGGTGGGTGCTCAGGGCCCAGGTGGGTTTTCACGGCTGCCCCAGCCTGACCTGGGGAGTCCCGGTCCAACTCTCCCACCTCTCTGTCCGTCCAGGCTCATCAGAGGCTTCATCAGCAAGCAGTACGTCTGTAAACTCCTGAGCACGGAGCCTGACGGGACCTTCCTGCTCCGCTTCAGTGACTCCGAGATCGGAGGCGTCACTATCGCTTACGTCATCCGGGGCAAGGATGGTGAGAGGGGGACAGGGGCTGCTTTTGGTGCTGAGAGAGCTGGGGGGGGTTCAGCCTCGAGAAGAGGAGGCTGAGGGGAGAGCTCATTGCTCTCTGCAACTCCCTGAGAGGAGGTTGTGGAGAGGAGGGAGCTGGGCTCTTCTCCCAAGGGACAGGACGAGAGGGAATGGCCTCAAGCTCCACCAAGGGAGTCTCAGGATAGACATTAAGACAAAATTTTTCATGGAAAGGGTCGTTGGGCAGTGGCAGAGGCTGCCCAGGGAGGGGGTTGAGTCTCCTTCCCTGGAGGGTTTAAGGGACGGGGGGTCAAGGTGCTGAGGGACATGGGTTAGTGATGGATGGGAATGGTTGGACTCCATGATCCGATGGATCTTTTCCAACCTGGTGCTTCTCTGATCCCGTGTCGGGTGTTTTGGATCCTGGGTGCTGGAGCCCTGTGCCGTGTCTCCCCTCAGGCTCCAGCCAGGTGGAGAACATCCAGCCCTTCTCTGCCAAGGACCTGTCCATCCGCTCTCTCGGTGATCGCATCCGGGACCTGGTGCAGCTCCGCAACCTCTACCCCAACATCCCCAAGGACCAGGCCTTCGGGAGTCACTACAACAGTGAGCGGCCCAGGGCTCCCCGAGCTCCCCGTCTGCTGGGGGAGGTGGGAGGGAGGAAGGATTTGGGACTTTGGCTGGCGCCAGGGCTCGTTGGGGCAGGGAGAGGTGGCCCAGCCTGGCCCCACGCTGGCTCCATGGATTTCTCTCTTCTCCGAGCAGAGGAGCAGACGGGCAAGGACGGCCGCGGCTACGTCTCCACCGCTATTAAGATGACAGTGGAAAGCGAGAGGTGGGTGAGGCCGTGGCCAGGCTGGGGTGCACACGGGCGCCTTGATCTGCGGAAAAAGGATTGGTAGAGTCCTCCCCAGGCGTGCGTCACCGCTGGGTCGGGGGATTCCTCACCAGGCCAAAGAGGGACCTGCCAGCGAGCGAGGAATCCCCCGTGGGCAGCCCAGGCCGACGTGCCGCCCGCTCCGTGCAGCCAGAGCTGAGCTGAGCGAGTCCTTGCGGGGCTGACGGGGACGATGCTTTTGCAGGGAGCAGCAGCCCCTGAGCGCTGTGGGGGCTCCCCCCGAGGTCCCCTCCCCTCAAGTGTTCAACCTGCCCATGCTGCAGCCCGAGCTGCACCCCGAGAGCCTGCAGTCGGTGCTCAGCCCCATCTGGTGAGTGCCTGGCTCGGTGCCCTGAGCGCGTGTGCTCGGTGGAGAGGGAGCTCGGGGCAAAACCCCCTCCGATACCAACCTCTCGCTCTGCTTGCAGCCCCCCTGCTCCCTTCTGCCCCCAGCCCGTCCCCACCGGGTACCCCACAGCCGAGAGCGGCATCAACAGGATGGTCTCTGACAGCCTCGGAGCCTCCTTCCCCAGGTAGGAGCAGTTCTAAGGCTGGAGAGGTCACCCGGGGCGGGGGGGGAGCTCAGGCAGTGTTCCCCCCAAACTCTGAGCTCCTGCCTCTCGCTGCAGCGCGTCCCCGATGCTCTCGCCCCCCCTGGTCATGGACCCCACGCTGCCTCGCTGCCAAGACCTCACCTTCCAGAACCCTGGGTAAGACCCAGCGCGTGGCTGGGGGGGGGTTGCACTCTTAGAATCATAGAACAACCAGATTGGAAGAGACCCGTCGGATCATCGAGTCCAACCATTCCCATCAAACACTAACCCATGTCCCTCAGCACCTCATCTACCCGTCCCTTAAACACCTCCAGGGAAGGGGAATCAACCACCTCCCTGGGCAGCCTATTCCAATGCCCAATGACCCTCTGTGTGAAAAACTTCCTCCTAATCTCTAGCCTAAATCTCCCCTGGTGGAGCTTGAGGCCATTCCCTCTCGTCCTGTCCCTTGGGAGAAGAGCCCAGCTCCCTCCTCTCCACAACCTCCTTTCAGGTAGTTGGAGAGAGCAATGAGGTCTCCTCTCAGCCTCCTCTTCTCCAGGAGAAACCCCCTCATGTCCCTCAGGCTTCTTCTCCAGCCCCTTCCCCAGCTTCGTTGCTCTTCTCTGGACTTGCTCCAGAGCCTCAACATCCTTCTTGTGCTGAGGGGCCCACAACTCAACACAGGATTCAAGGAGCGGCCTCCCCAGTGCTGAGTCCAGAGGGAGAATCCCCTCCCTGGCCCTGCTGGTCACACCATTTCTGATCCAAGCCAGGATGCCCTTGGCCTTCTTGGCCCCCTGGGCACACTGCTGCCTCATGGTCAGTCGCTGTCGACCAACCCCCCCAGGTCCCTCTCCTCCTGGCAGTTTTCCAGCCAGACTTCTCCCAGTCTGGAGCTCTGCTCAGGGTTGTTGTGCCCCAAGTGCAGGACCCGCCATTTGGCCGTGTTAAACCTTGGGAGTACTTCCCCAGTACTCCCAGTGCTCTGCGTTACTGGTGGTCCCTACAGAGCCCCCTCCCAGCCCAAGTGTTTCCCTGCTCTGCCTTGGGTACCTCAGCGAGGTACCCACAGTCCCCCCCACTGCCTCCCCCTGACCCCCCCAGACCCTTCATGCCCAGCCAGTACCTGCCGGGGGGGCCCTCTCCGGAGCCGCAGGATGAGGAGATGCCCGAGCTGGACGCGTTCACGCCGCTGGTGGAGGCGCCGCTGCAGAATTCCCCGCGGTGGTAGGCGAGGGGGGGGGGTCAGCAGGGGCTGCTGGAGCTGGGGTGGGGGGGGGGGGGGGGGGTCTCCCCTGCGTCACCCCCTCGCCTCTCTCCCCAGGATGCCGCCCAGCATGGAGCTGTCACCGGGCTCAGATTTGGATCAGTTCCTGCAGGACCTGCCCCTGGAGGGCCCTGTGCTGGGCCCCCCCTTCACGCCCCCCCAGCAGCGCAGCGCCTACCCCAGTCCCAGCGCCTCGTGCTGGGGGCTGGGGGAGTCTCGGTGGGACGACAGCATCCGGCCAGGACACGCGTGAGGGGGCTGAGGAGAGGGGGGGGGGACGGACATGAACCCGTGCGACCCCCCCACACACACACCCACCACAGCCTTATCTGGATTCTTGGACTCGATGGGGCGGAAAATCCGGCAGGGGAGGGGGGACTTCACAGAGCAGGGGGAGCAAAAGCACTTTGGGGTGAGCCCCTGCCCCATCTTCGCGTATTCGCTGCACTTTGGAGCACAGGGGAGCTACTGACCCCCCCCCCCTCAATCCCCTCTAAAGTTGGGTCTGCAGGCCTGGGTTGGGGGGATGGGGGGGGGGGGGTTGTCAGTGGGGGTGCCCCCAGCCCAGCAGGCGCTGCCCCCCCCCCCCCCAGCCCACGCTGAGCTCAGCCCCACGGGCCAGGGATGACTCAGCCGCGCGGGTGGGAGGCGGCAGCGGGAAACACGCGGGGGCGGACAGACCGACGGACGTGGCAGCCGCTGCGCAACAGGGACCCCCCCCCCCCTCCAAACCCGAGCTATGGGACACTGGGCCCCCCACACTGGTCTTGGGTGGGGGGGGACATACCCCTAGCACCCCCACAGTTGGCACTTGCTTTGGGGTCTAGGAGTTGCCCCCCCCCCCCCCCCCGACCTCCAGAGCAGGGTGAGGGAGCTTAGGGCTGGGGGGGGGGGGGGGGGTGGGGAGGGGCAGGAAGATAAGCCATAAAATAAAGTTTTATTCCAAAATAACAAAATAAATAATCTACTGTACACGTTACAAAGGAAGAGTCGCTAATGCTCTAAAAAGACACCACACAGTCCTAAAGAGTGGGGGGGGGGGGGGGGGGTGAGGAGGTTGGAGGAAGGGGGGGGGCGGGGACACCCCGGGGCTGGGCATGGCTCATGGAAACAGGGCTGGGGGGGGGCAACACCCCAAGAGGTTAGAAAGGAGGGGAAGGGGGGGGGGGGGGGAGCAGCGCTGCCCCAGTGCCCATCAAACCCTGCTTGCTTCGTGCTGGGAGGGGGCAAGGTGTGACACCCCCCCCCCCCCCCCCCCCCAGCAGTATGGGGACCATGCAAGGCTGGGGATGCAGGCAATCGAGGCTGGGGGGGGGGGGGGGCTTGTTGGAGCTGGGAATGTGGGAGGGGGGGGGGGGGTTCTTGGTGCTGGGAATGCTGGAGATGGGGGGTTCTTGGTGTTGGGGATGCTGGAGGGGGGGTTGTGGGTGCTGGGGATGCTGGAGAGGGGGGATCATGGTGCTGGGGATGCTGGGGGGGGGGTTGTCGGTGCTGGGAATACTGTGGTTGGGGGTTTGTCAGTGCTGGGGATGTTGGAGAGGGGGGATCATGGTGCTGGGGATGCTGGGGGGGGTTGTCGGTGCTGGGGATACTGTGGTTGGGGGTTTGTCAGTGCTGGGGATGCTGGGGGGGGTTGTCGGTGCTGGAGATGCTGGGGGGGGTGTTTGTCGGTGCTGGGGATGCTGTGGGGGGGGTTGTCAGTGCTGGGAATACTGTGGTTGGGAGTTTGTCAGTGCTGGGGATGCTGGGGGGGGGGCTGTCGGTGCTGGGGATGCTGGAGATGGGGGGTTCTTGGTGTTGGGGATGCTGGAGGGGGGGGTTGTCAGTGCTGGGGATGCTGGGGGGGGGGTTCTTGGTGCTGGGGATGCTGGAGACGGGGGGTTGTCGGTGCTGGGAATGCTGGAGATGGGGGGTTCTTGGTGTTGGGGATGCTGGAGGGGGGGTGGTTGTCGGTGCTGGGGATACTGTGGTTGGGGGCTTGTCAGTGCTGGGGATGCTGGGGCGGGGGGGGGTTCTTGGTGCTGGGGATGCTGGAGAGGGGGGGTTGTTGGAGCTGGAGATGCTGGGGGGGTTCTTGGTGCTGGAGATGCTCAAGGAGGGGGGGGGTTGTCGGTACTGGGGATGCTGGAGGGGTTGTCAGAGCTGGGGATGCTGGATGGGGTGGGGGGTTATTGGTGCTGGGGATGCTTCAGGGGGGGTTGTTGGTGCTGGGGATACTGGGGGGGGGTTCTTGGTTCTGGGGATGCTGGAGGAGGGGGGGTTTGAAGCCAGAATGTTGCACGCAGCCAGCAGGGAGGAGGGATTGGGGTGTGTTTGGGGGGGGGGGTCTCTCAAGGCGTGGGCACGATGTGCTGGCACGTGCGCTGCGGGGATAGGGGTGGGGGGGGGTGTTGCTGGCGGCTGCAGCGCGGGGGCTGCTCGCCCACCCCCTGTGCCCGGCGTGGGTGGCATCGCTGACGCGGGAGCACGCGGTGCCGCACGTGGCTCGGCTGCTGGTGGCGAAGCAGCCCTCGCCTGCCTCTTCTACCCGGGGTTTGGGGCTTGGGGGGGGGTCAGCACGAGGTGGGGGACACCAATAGGATTTGGGGGGGGTGGGCAAGAGGTCTGTACAAGGGGCTCGGGGCCGTCCCGGTGGGTCGGGGGTATTGCTGCTGCGTTGGGGGGGCACGTCCTGCCCCCGCTGAGGTAAGCAGAGCAGCGGTGTGGGGGGACACAGGGCATTTTGGGGGGGGCTGTGGCTAAGCTCCCCCCCCCCCCCGACCCCCAGCTCCCCACAGCCCTGTGCTGCTGGCACCCGTCCCCCAGCGCGTTATTGCTTTGTTAATGGGGGGTTGGCGGGGGGGGCTGCAGGGGTCTCACTGCCGGCTGGTCTCTTGCTCCACTTTGATGGTGCCGCGGGGGGGGGTTGGGGGCACCGGGGGACCCCGCTCGGCCAGCCCGTCCTCGAACTCTGTGGGGACAGGGGAGATGGGCTCAGGGGGCGACGAAGAGATGGAGAGCACCCTCCTCACACCCTCATAGAATCACAGAACAAGCAGGTTGGAAGGAACCCATCGGACCATCGAGTCCAACCATTCCTGTCAAATTCACACCCCCTCACCCCATATCGACACCCCCTCTGCCCCCCCCCCAACCCCGGTGCTTACCCGGTGCTGGGGGCTTCCCGGGCAGGCAGGGGCTGAGCCTCCCCACGCGCTCGTGGGACACGAGTCGTGCCAAGCGCAGCCCCTCGTCCATCAGCGTTTGCTGCAGGATGTGGCGGCTCCAGAGGCCGTGGGGTGCCAGGCCGAGGGGCGCGTCGGGGGGGACGCCAGGCGGGGGGGTCAGCCGGGGACAGGCACCTGCTCCTGGGAGGAGAGGAGGAAGGTCAGCAACGAGGGGTCTAGGGGTACCCAGGGCCTGCGGGTTGATGCCTTGGGAAGGGAAGGGGTCCCCCCAAACCCTACAGGCGCCCCCCTCCTCACCCTGCAGGTGCCCGTCGAGGCTTTCTCCGGAGATGCTGCCCGCGTCCTCCTCCAGGCTGGCTCGATAGGTGGCCCCGGGGGTCTCGGGCCCCACCAGCAGCACCTCGGGGCGGCTCTGCTCTCCGGCCTGCCAGGAGCGCACAGGTAAGCGCAGGGCACCCCAAATGGGCCCTGTAAGTCGGGGGGCTCCGTGCCCACTGTCCCCCACGCGGAGCCACCCCCCTCACCGCCTGCGCGAGCCGGCGTGGGCAGCCCCGGGCACGAAGCACCATCCCTCCCACCTGCACACGCGTGTGCAACCCCTGCATCCACGTGCACCTCGTACCCCTGTGCACCCCCCTGCAAGCCCATATGCACATGCACAACCCCCCACACCCCTCTGCATCCCCCTGTGACCCCATTAGTGTCCACCCCACACCCCTCTGCATCCCCCTGTGACCCCACACCCCTCTGCATCCCCCTGTGACCCCATTAGTGTCCACCCCACACCCCTCTGCATCCCCCTGTGACCCCACACCCCTCTGCATCCCCCTGTGACCCCATTAGTGTCCACCCCACACCCCTCTGCATCCCCCTGTGACCCCATTAGTGTGCACCCCACACCCCTCTTCATCCCTGTGACCCCATATGTGTGCACCCCACACCCCTCTGCATCCCCCTGTGACCCCATTAGTGTGCACCCCACACCCCTCTGCATCCCCCTGTGACCCCATTAGTGTGCACCCCACACCCCTCTGCATCCCCCTGTGACCCCATTAGTGTGCATCCCACACCCCTCTTCATCCCTGTTACCCCATATGTGTGCACCCCACACCCCTCTGCATCCCCCTGTGACCCCATGTGTGTGCATCCCACACCCCTCTTCATCCCTGTGACCCCATTAGTGTGCACCCCCCTTGCGACCCCACATACTCATGCACCCCCTGTGCACCCCACACCCCTCTGCATCCCCCTGGGACCCCATATGTGTGCATCCCACACCCCTCTTCATCCCTGTGACCCCATATGTGTGCACCCCACACCCCTCTGCATCCCCCTGTGACCCCACACCCCTCTGCATCCCCCTGTGACCCCATTAGTGTGCACCCCACTCCCCTCTGCATCCCCCTGTGACCCACAAGTGTGCACCCCCCTTGCGACCCCACATACTCATGCACCCCCTGTGCACCCCACACCCCTCTGCATCCCCCTGTGACCCCATTAGTGTGCACCCCACACCCCTCTGCATCCCCCTGTGACCCCATTAGTGTGCACCCCACACCCCTCTGCATCCCCCTGTGACCCCATTAGTGTGCACCCCACACCCCTCTGCATCCCCCTGTGACCCCATTAGTGTGCACCCCACACCCCTCTGCATCCCCCTGTGACCCACGAGTGTGCACCCCACACCCCTCTGCATCCCCCTGTGACCCCATTAGTGTGCACCCCCTTGCAACACCACATACTCCTGCACCCCCTGCACTCCTCTGCACCCCCACATGTGAATCCCCCTGCAAGCCCACATGCACATGCCACCCCCCGGCACTACCCCCGGCTCCTGCACACGCGTGTGCACCCCCTGCATCCATGTGCATCGCCACGCACCCCTGTGAGCCCCAAGACCCTCTCCTGCACACACCACCCCCCCCCCCCAACACAGGCCCAAGCGCCCGGGTGCCACAACCCTCCACCCACCTCCTGCTTGAGCCGCTTGGCCGCGGTGGCCCCGCTCTCCTCGGGATGTGCCCTGCGTGGGGGGGGGGGGGGAGGAGAAGGAGCTGCGTCAGGCGTGGGGGCGGCCGAGCAGAGGGCCCCACACCAGGCACGGCTCCTGCGGCGCCGCGGGCAGCGCCAGCCACGGCGAGGAGCGTGGGCAGCCGCCCGGGCAAGGTGCTGCAGCCCGCGCAGCGTTGGCACAGATGGAGCCGGGGGCGGCAAAAAGAATCACAGAATCATAGAATCATAGAACAAGCAGGTTGGAAGGGACCCATCGGATCATCTAGTCCAACCATTCCTAGCAAACACTAAACCAAGTCCCTCCAGACCTCATCCACCCGTCCCTTAAACACCTCCAGGGAAGGGGAATCAACCCCCTCCCTGGGCAGCCTGTTCCAATGCCCAATGACCCTTTCTGGGAAAAACTTCCTCCTAATCTCCAGCCTAAATCTCCCCTGGTGGAGCTTGAGGCCATTCCCTCTTGTCCTGTCCCCTGTCCCTTGGGAGAAGAGCCCAGCTCCCTCCTCTCTACAACCTCCTCTCAGGGAGTCACAGAGAGTAATGAGGTCTCCTCTCAGCCTCCTCTTCTCCAGGATAAACCCCCCCAGCTCTCTCAGCCGCTTCTCATAGGTCCTGTTCTCCAGCCCCTTCACCAGCTTCGTTGCTCTTCTCTGGACTCTCTCCAGAGCCTCAACATCCTTCTTGTGCTGAGGGGCCCACAACTCAACACAGGATTCAAGGAGCGGCCTCCCCAGTGCTGAGTCCAGAGGGAGAATCCCCTCCCTGGCCCTGCTGGTCACACCATTTCTGCTCCAAGCCAGGATGCCACTGGCCAGCTGGAGAGCGAAGGGAAAAGACACCCCCCCAGCTGCAGCTCCCGGCAAGCAGGGACTCGGTGGGGAGGGGGCAAAGGATGGGGAGCACCCACATCCCCCCAGCCCCATCATCTCCCCACTCAACACTTGGCATCCCGGCCGCCCTCTCCCCCTCCCACAGCACAAACAGCCCTTGCAAGGAAAAGGGATGCAGGATTGGAAGCCCTGGGCCGTGGGGCAGCCCGAGGGGTGGTAGCCAGGCCCTTCCTGCTGTGAGGTCTGCCAGTTGCTCACCTGGCGCCCTTGAGCGAGGACAGGTAGGTGCTCTCCCGTGCCACCTGCCGCGAGAGCGAGAAGAGCTCGACGCGTCGCAGCAGCAGCGAGTTGTCCCGCAGGCAGAACTGGGCGGCCGCCTCGTTGATGATGAGCTGGGGACAGAGAGGGGTCGTCAGCAGGGACGGAGGCGCCACCCGAACCCAACGCCAAGACCACGGTGGCTCCAGGCAAGGAGGTGCTGCCAGAGTGGGAGCTGAGCCTAGTGGGTGTTTAGCCTAGAGAAGAGGAGGCTGAGAGAAGACCTCATTGCTCTCTCCAACTCCCTGAAAGGAGGTTGTGGAGAGGAGGGAGCTGGGTTCTTCTCCCAAGGGGCAGGGGACAGGACGAGAGGGAATGGCCTCAAGCTCCACCAGGGGAGATTTAGGCTGGAGATTAGGAGGAAGTTTTTCCCAGAAAGGGTCATTGGGCATTGGAATAGGCTGCCCAGGGAGGGGGTTGATTCCCCTTCCCTGGAGGTGTTTAAGGGACGGGTGGATGAGGTCTTGAGGGACTTGGTTTAGTGTTTGATAGGAATGGTTGGACTCGATGATCCGATGGGTCTCTTCCAACCTGCTTGTTTTATGATTCTATGTGCACCAGAGCTCCCAACCCAACCTCCACGTCCAGAGCCACCTCATCCTGAGACCCTTAGGATCATAGAATCACCAGGTTGGAAGAGACCATCGAGTGATTGGGCTCGACGATCCGATGGGTCTCTTCCAACCTGGTCGTTCTATGATTCTATGACCCATCGGATCATGGAGTCCAACCCTTCCCATCAATCACTAACCCATGTCCCTCAGCACCTCGTCCACCCGTCCCTTAAACCCTCCAGGGACGGGGACTCTACCCCCTCCCTGGGCAGCGTGTCCCCTGGCGCCAGAGCCCACGGTGACCCCCACCTCATGGAGCGTGAGCTGCTTGCCCTCGCGGCGCCGAGCCTCCCCTCGGCCGTAGATCGCGCTGTGCCGCCGGATCTCCTCCTCCTTGTGCCTGTCCCCGTCCTCCAGCTGGAAGATGTGCCCCACGGCCTTGGCCAACTTCTTGTTGAGCTTGAGCAGGGCCCTCAGCTCGGCCTCGCCGCCCCGGGGGTAGCTCTGCAGCAGCCTCTCCACGCTCTCGGTCACCGTCCGCACCAGCTCCGGCTCCAGCGCCTCGGCGCCCGCCGGCTGCTCGCCCGGCGAGAAGGGGGGACCCCCCGGCTCCTCGTCTCCGCCGCCCTCGGACTCCGGGGTGCTCCTGCCCGGCCACGGCGGCGCCGCCGACGGCGACAGCTTCTCGGGGGGCTCGGTGGGGCTGCGAGCCGGGGGGGTCGCGGCGCTGCCGCCCCCTTTGCCGGCGGCCTCGCCGGGGCTGGCGTGCCCGTTGCTGAGGGCCTTGCGGCCGCCGGCCTCGGAGAGCTTGAAGAGAGGGATGCTGCTGACGGGCACGGCGGGCACGGGCTGGCTGAAGAGCCCCGGGTTGGAGGCCCATTCGCGGAGAGCCTTCTGCAGGCGGCGGACGTGCAGGGGCTTGGTGGCCATGCCCACCAGGGCCATGATCTCCAGGAACTCCTCCTCGCCGGCCTCGCAGAGCTGCTGCACGTCGTCCCCTCCTTGCTGGATGAAGGTCTCGTAGTAGCCCAGCAGGTTGGCTCGTTGCAGCACCCGGTACAGCTGCAGCTCCCCCAGCGTGCGCGGCAGGGCCATGGCCGGCCTGACGGACAGACGGACGGACATGAGAAGAGCCCCTCACCACCCCTAGTGCCGAGGGTATGAGATAACGGGTGGACAGACAGACATGGAGAAGCTCCCTCCTCACCCTCTGGTACAGGACAGAGGATGGATGGACAGACAGACATGGAGAAGCTCCCTCCTCACCCTCTGGTACAGGACAGAGGATGGATGGACTGACAGACATGGAGAAGCTCCCTCCTCATCCTCTGGCACAGGACAAAGGATGGATGGACAGACAGACATGGAGAAGCTCCCTCCTCACCCTCTGGTACAGGACAGAGGATGGACAGACAGACATGGAGAAGCTCCCTCCTCATCCTCTGGTACAGGACAGAGGATGGATGGACAGACAGACATGGAGAAGCTCCCTCCTCATCCTCTGGCACAGGACAAAGGATGGACAGACAGACATGGAGAAGCTCCCTCCTCATCCTCTGGCACAGGACAGAGGATGGATGGACAGACAGACATGGAGAAGCTCCCTCCTCACCCTCTGGTACAGGACAGAGGATGGATGGACAGACAGACGTATATTGGTATAGGACAGAGGATGGACAGACAGACATGCAGGAGCTCCCTCCTGCCCCTCTGGTGCAGGACAGAGGATGGACAGACAGACAGACATGCATTGCTATGGGACAGCGGACAGACAGACAGATGTGTGGGAGAAGCCCCCTCCTCCCCCTTTGCTACAGGACAGAGCACAGACAGACGGACACGCAGAGGAATCCCCCTCACCCTTTGGTGCAGGACAGAGGACGGACAGACAGACATGCAGAGGAATCCCCCTCACCCTTTGGTGCAGGACAGGGGACGGACAGACAGACAGACAGAAGCAGCCCCCTCCTCCCCCCTCGCTATGGGACAGACAAACAGCCAGAGAGACACACGGAAGCCCCTTCCTCACCCCTTGGCTCAGGGGTCGGGGGTGGGTTGCAGCACATTATGGGGCTTTTCAGGGTGTGTGTGTGTCCCCCCCCAGCTCCCCCCCCCCAATACCACAGCCCCCCAGGACCTGCCCCCCCCCTTCCCCATCTTGCTAGGGTCGGTACTACCCCCCCCCCCCCCACCCCAACATCCCCATCCGCATCCCTGAAGCTGATGATGCTGCCCCCCCCCCCCCCCCCAACCCGGTACCCAGTACCCCAACTCGCCCCCCCCAACCCCGAAACCCCATCTCTTACCGCCCTGAGCCTCTATGGGAACGAGGAGGCTCCGGTAACGAGGATCCTGCGGTTGGGGGGGGTCGGGGGGGGAGTCCTGGGGCTGTCAGTTCAGGGGGTCCTGGGGCTGGGGGGGGTCGGTGCAGCAGGTCCTGAGGCTAGAGGGGGGTCCCGGGGCCGTGAGTCTTGGGGCCGGGGGGGTCCCGGGGCTGTCAGTTCAGGGGGTCCTGGGGCTGGGGGGGTCCCGGGGCTGTCAGTTCAGGGGGTCCCGGGGCTGGGGGGGTCCCGGGGCTGTCAGTTCAGGGGGTCTCAGGGCTGGGGGGGTCCCGGGGCTGTCAGTTCAGGGGGTCTAGGGGCTGGGGAGGGTCCCGGGGCTGTCAGTTCAGGGGGTCCCGGGGCTGGGGGGGGGTCGGTGCAGCAGGTCCTGGGGCTAGAGGGGGGTCCTGGGGCCGTGAGTCCCGAGGCTGGGGGGGATCCTGGGGTGTTTTTGGGGCTGGTGGGGGGGGGGGGGGTCCCGGTGATGTCAGTTCAGAGGATCCCGGGGCTGGGGGGGGGGGTGGTCCCGGGGTTCAGGGGGGTGGGTTTGGGGGTGGGGGGGGGGGGTGTCCCGGTGCCGTCGGTGCAGCTGGTCCTGGGGCTGGGGCGAAGGGGGGGGGTCCCGGGGCCGTGAGTCCCGAGGCTGGGGGGGGTGGTCCTGGGGTTGGGGGGGGGGGGGTCCGGGGCTGTCAGTTCAGGGGGTTCCGGGGCTGGGGGGGGTCCCGGGGCTGGGGGGGGGTCCCGGTGCCGTCGGTGCAGGGGATCCCAGGGCTGGGGGGGGGGTCCGGGGGGTTCGAGGGGGTGGGTTTAGGGGGGTGGGAGGGGGTCCCGGGGTTCGGGGGGGTGGGTTTGGAGTGGGGGGGGGGTCCCGGTGCCGTCGGTGCAGGGGGTCCCAGGGCTGGTGGGTGGGTCCGGGGGGTTCGAGGGGGTGGGTTTAGGGGGGGTGGGGGTGGGGGTCCCGGGGTTCGGGGGGGTGGGTTTGGGGGGTGGGGGGGGGGGTCCCGGGGTTCGGGTGGGTGGGTTTAGGGGGGGGTGGTGGGGGGGGGGTCCCGGTACTGTCGGTGCAGGGGTTCCCAGGGCTGGGGGGGGGGGGTCCGGGGGGTTCGAGGGGGTGGGTTTAGGGGGTGGGGGGGGGTCCCGGGGTTCGAGAGGGTGGGTTTGGGGTGGGGTGGGGGGTCCCGGTGCCGTCGGTGCAGGGGATCCCAGGCTGGTGGGTGGGTCCGGGGGGTTCGAGGGGGTGGGTTTAGGGGGGTGGGGGGGGGGGTGTCCCGGGGTTCGGGGGGGTGGGTTTGGAGTGGGGGGGGTCCCGGTGCCGTCGGTGCAGGGGGGTCCCAGGGCTGGTGGGTGGGTCCTGGGTTCGAGGGGGTGGTTTAGGG
>JAUMJK010001818.1:0-15277 GCA_033558105.1 Coccyzus lansbergi
GTGGGGTGTCCCCGGCGTGCCTGCGCAGTCCGCCTTCTACCCCCTCAGTCCCTCCCGCCGGGGACTCAAGGTGCTGGTGGGGACGGGCGGTTCCGCACGTTGTCCCCGCGCGCCGCGCACGTGGCCGGGGCGGGGGGGGGGGGGGGGGGCGGCGCGCGCGGCCGGCGGTGAGAGCGGCCCCGATGGCGGCCGAGCCCTGAGCAGCGGCAGGAGGCGGCTCTGCGCCACCAGGTACCCGCTCGGGGGCACGGAGGGGGAGGAGGAGGAGGAGGAGTCGCCGCCCTGGGGAGGGGGGTGGCTGAGGGGTCGGCGGGCGCCGGGCAGGCCCCCCCCCCCCCCCCCCCCCCCCGATGCGGCTGAGCGGCCCTCTCGGGGCTCCCTGGCCTCCTCAGGGCCAATCGAGCTCTTCTACTCCCCTTGGGTCGCCTTGTCTGCCGTAAAAGTCGTTAGAGAATCAGGGAACGTGCCGGGTTGGAAGGGACCACCTGCCCCTCCCATCCTCTCTTGTGGATCTCTCTCTTGTGATCTTGTGGATCTCACCTGCAGTGTCCAGTTCTGGAATCCTCCACATAAAAAGGTTATGGAGCTGTTGGAAGGAGTCCAGAGGAGGCTACAGAGGTGATCAGAGGGCTGGAGCCCCTCCCGTGTGAGGACAGGCAGAGAGAGATGGTCTTGTTCAGCCTGGAGAAGAGAAAGCTCCAAGGAGACCCTATAGCGACTGTGCAGTACCTGTAGGGGCTACAGGAAAGCTGGGGAGGGACTGTTCACAAAGGCTTGAGGGGTATAACGAGGGCCAGTGGGTATAAACTGGAGAGGGGCAGATTTAGGCTAGACATGAGGAAGAATCTCTTCACCGTGAGGGTGATGAGGCCCTGGCCCTGGTTGCCCAGGAAAGCTGTGGCTGCCCCATCCCAGGAGGGGTTCAGGGCCAGGCTGGATGGGGCTGGGGCATCCTGACCCAGTGGGAGGTGTCCCTGCCCATGGCAGGGTGGTTGGAACTGGTTGTTCTTTACAGTCCCTTCCAACCCAAACTATTCTATGATTTGATGACCTTAAAACCCGTCCAGTTCCAACCCCCTGCCATAGACGGGGACACCTCCCACTGGATCAGGCTGCCCAGGGCTCTTCCAACCTGGCCTTGAACCCCTCCAGAGATGGGGCAGCCACCACTGCTCTGGGCAACCTGTGCACGTGCCTCACCACTCTTGTTATGAAGAATGCCTTCCTAATGTCTAACCCAAATTTTCCCCCTCCAAGTTAAAGTAATTCCACCTCATCCTATCAGTGCAGGCCCGTGTAAAATGTGCCTCCCCAGCTTTCCTATAGCCCCCTTCAGGTACTGGAAGGCTGCTATAAGGTCTCCCTGGAGCCTTCTCTTCCCCAGGCTGGACAACCCCAACTCTCAGCCTGTCCTCATAGCAGAGGTGCTCCAGCCACACCTTTCAAGGGCTCTAGTTAGGTTGTGCTCCTTGGGGTGTTTCTTTCCTGTGACAACTGGTTCTGCCTGTGTCTTGGCTTCTTGGGATACTTTAAATGGCTGCACAAGTGTTTTCTTGTCTAATGTTTTGCACTTGTTTTGGTGACAAGCAAAGGGCTGGCTTCCCTCAGTATCAGCATCATAAGTGGTTTGAGTTGGAAGGGACCTTTACAGGTCCTGATCCAACCTCCCTACAGTGAGCAGGGACATCTTCAGCCACATCAGGTTGCTTAGAGCCCCATTCAATGTGACCTCAAATGTTTCCAGGAATGGGGCATCTGCCACCTCTCTGGGCAACCTGTGCCAGTGTTTCACCACACTCAGCAGGGTGAATCTCAAATCATCGCCCTCAACAGCAGGAAAATCTCAAAAGTGAGAAACTTGAGTTTTCCTCTTCTTGACTTGTAAAAATATGGGGGTTTTCTCATTGTGAGCTTTCAGCACTTTTTTCCCCTTAGGTTTTGTATGGACTAACTTGGGAGGTCTCTGAATCCGTAGGAGGCAGTGGCTGGCTCAGTGAGGCAACTCTTTTTGGCAAAGGTGCATAGGTATGATTCTTCTTAGTAATCTCCTTCTGATAATTAACTGTGGGAGTTATCAAGGGGATCAGACTACGAGAAGACAGAGTTTGTGGTGAGACTGTTAGATCAAGTAAGTAATTTTATACTTTTAACTTATATGTGGATTAATGTCAGAAATTACACGTTCAGCCTTATTTATGCCCATTTCTGATATGGTTCTACAAGCTGTTCCAAAAGAAGAAAACTGAATTTGGGCAGTAATATAGGAAGTGTCCTAGAATTCCTTACCTAAGCCAATTCTTAAGCACGTTCCAACCGAAAGGGTTCCTCAGTTCACCTAAGCCCCACTATGTTACTTCTGTTACAAGCATAAACGTGAGATGATTTTCCAAAGTCTTGTTGTGTTAGGGAGAAGTAGGGAAGAGGTTCCTCTTTTGGAATGCGTCTGGCTGCCTGTGCTGGTAGCTTATATGACTTGCAGCTGCTTCTGTGTGGGAAATGCATTCACAGAGGATCATGTGTCCACACCATCCATCCCTGGCTGACAGCAGGTGTTTATCTCCTTTTCTGTTCAAGGACTGTTTGAGGTAAAAGGCATGCGACTGGCCTCTGTGGGAGGACTATTGAACTGCACTTACTGCTTGAGGAGCACTTGCATCAGGGAGGGGGAAAAAAAATCATTTGATGATCCGGGTAGGTGGATCATGTGGCTTGCACATGGCAGATTCTGAGCAGGCAAGTTCGGAGTAGGTGAAGAATGAGAGACATTAAATGTTTGTCTGGCGTGACTGTCTACAGATCTGTCACAGACTGTAGCAGTGAATAAGAAAAGTTTTGGTCTTATTTTGTTTTTAGAAGCGTCTGTGTAATTCTTCTGCTCTAGATGATCTTTTCTTCAGATAAGCTGACCTAGCTCTGTGTGTGTGCCTGTAAGCATCACTAAGAAACTGAAGTCTGGTTTTGCAAGACAGGGAGTTCTTGACTTATTTCTGGATCTGTAATGAGTTCTGACTGGCTTTGAAGATAAGCTGCAACAAATTCAATGACAACAGTAGAAAAAGCGCTGATTTTTTGAAATGTAAAACTACTAGTTGAATACATAACATTCCTTGCAGTCACTTAGTTTTGCCGATTGGAAAGGGGATGCAGCAAAGTTTTTGTTCTTGTGGGTACACTGTGAACTCAGACAGTTGAAGCTGCATTTATTTTTAAAATTAGATGCTGAAGCAAATTGAATCTCTGTCAGCAGTGTTTGAGTATTGAGAATGGATTAAAGCCACTAAAAGAACTGAGGCCTGGGCCCAAAACATGGTTGATGTTTTCCTGGACAGTGAGATATCATCATGGTAGGTCATAAGTATTTTAATTTGATAATGCGATATGTAACTAACTAGGTCCATCATTGTAACCTCAGAGTCAGGGATTCTTAATGACCAGAGAGCACCTTTAGTAGATTATTTGACTTGAGGCAAATGGATTGTGCAATATGGCAGTCACAACAAGAAAAAAAACCAACATGGCTCAAGTTACAGGACTTCTTCATAATTTTTAAGCCTTTGATAATGATACTTCTAAAAACCACAAATTGTTCTTCATGCCCCTGTCATTATAAGAAAACTACAGTAAGAGTAGAAAGTTATTACTCACTTAAAAATCCTCATTAATCTATTATGATGATACCTTCCTAAATTCAGTTGATCCTGAATGTATTGCTTCAAACTGTCAGGAAAGTCGTGGTTTAGCCAGACGTGAGTAGGCCAGATCGGTGTGTCTCATTACATCAATCCTCCCACCTTCTGTCTGAGTAAATCAGCAGTTAAGGACTGAAGCGATTTCTCCTTTAAGGTGCTGGGATTATACAACAGGGCTTTACTCAGGTTGGTGTCTAGACATCTGCAGTGCAAGTGGTAATGATCTGTGTCCTCATGAACTTCGTGTTTCCTCTGAACAACTCTAATCCTTCTACCCTAGTGCGTTCCCATCACTCAGTTCTCCCCGGATCATCTTCAATGAGTAGTTAGTTTGTATGATTCGACAAAAATGAAAATTTGTTATTATCCAGGCGTGATGCTGCTTCTTCTAAACAAAGATTTCTGAATGGGAAAATGACATCTTACTCTGTTTGTTTGTGCTTCTTAGCTGGGTTGTAAATTTTAATTGTATGGGTCTACCTTGACCATATGTAGCAGTTCTTACATAAATAAAACAAGTTGCATGGCTGTGATTGTGGTTCTGTGGAGCATTGTAGCAGCTCTCTAGAACTTGTGTAGTTTGTCCTTGCAGAGTGGAATCAGGGAAAGAGATGGGGGCTTAATGCAGTCGTGTGCTCACAAACAAATTGTAAAGCAGCAGTTGTTTTTTGAAGTGGATGGATTTTGTTGGTTCCAGATAAAAATACCTCTGTGGCTTTAGAGCAGTTCTGTAAGTCTTTTCCAAAAGCGGATGGTGGAAGAGTTGAGTAGAAAGTGAGGGCACTTAACTTTTAATTGTGGTGGTGCTTATCCCCAACGTGTGCCAGTCAGTTAGCTATTTGCTTTATAATATTCTTTTGCATTTAAAAGCTGGTTTTGCTGTTAAAGTTAGACAATATCTTTTGCTTCCTGCCGTCTCAGTCTGTAGGATATTACTTTCTAATGAAAGGGTGTTTCTGAGCTGGAACACAAGCCTTGGACTTCATTGATCGCATCTGATGGAATGCAGCACACTCTCAAAGGCTGTAGTGTCATAGTCAGAGTTCCTTTTTCAGTCCAATTTACAGCAGTGTGGTAAATCTGCTACTTCAGACCATAAGGAGAAATGTTATTAGGGTCCAGTTACTGAGGTCGCATTAGAGTCCCGTCTGATTTATTGACACAGCTCTGAGTCTGATGCTTTTTTGGACAGTTGCAGATGGTGTCATTTGGTTGATAATATGGCTGGAAACATTACCTGTCACATGCTCTGTGCAAAAGGTGCTGTTTAAGGCATTACATTGAATGGTGAGAAAGAAAGTTCGTCTACTCGGATATCAAAACATCAATAAAAGTCATCTCTTTCATAAGAACAGTTCACATTCATTTGTAGAGTTGTGGAGAACAATTCCCTCAGATGCTTTCTGACCTCTTTTACAAAAGAACTTAAAGTTTTTACCATCTTTTATCCACCCCCTTTATTGTATTTTAACTTCTCTGGTTGCTGAAAAAAACCAATTGTAACATGGCAATTGTTTTTATATAAATTACCCTGATGAAAGCTTCATCTGACAGCATCTCTGGCTTGACGGGGGTTTTTTTGATAGGAACAATTGGACTCAATGATCCATTGGGTCTCTTCCAACCTGGTTATTCTGTGATTCTATGACTTCTCTTTCCATCAGTAGGTATCCCACAGCAGCTTTTGCTGTACCTGTATTGGCCTGGATTGTTATTTCTGTGTTTTACAATGATTCCCTTTTTCTTTTTTGCACAAAATGTTACCACACATTCAAACCCATGAATTTGTAGTAGTCATGTAGACCAACTCTGTGACATTAAAAGATCCTGAACTTCTGTTGTCTTCAGGAGCAAAAGTAAGTCTGATCTCTGCTTCCTGATAACCACTGAAAGGCAAAGATTCACCAGGGCGAATGCAAGCAATAAGGTACTTGTGCAGCACATCATGTTTATGGCAAAGCTGATCTAAATTACAGCACAAATACAAAAGTTTGCTAAACAAAACCTTTGGTGCTTTTAGTGAGAAGCTGATCTCTGCTTTTCCTCAAGAGGCCACCAGAGCACTTCCCTTATGCTGAGGGCTTGTTAATAGCTCGCCCTGAGACAGACGTGCCTTCAGGTACTAAATGGATGTCCAAGAATCCCAACCAGGAGTGTGTCCTGTCCAGCCAAGATCTCTTCAGCTCAGTTTACAGCCAGCTGGAGATACTACTAAATAGTTAGCCAGAATATGACAGCACTGAAGAGGTGACCTTAGCCCAGAAGCATTTGTATATCGTTTCAGAGTTTGTCCTACTAGTATCTATTCAGTCACTGGCCACATGGGATTCTTACAGCCGAGAAACAGCTATATTTGTCCTTAGACACTTCAATATTTATATTTGTTCCCTTGTGTCATTTTAAAAAGAAAGTTAATGTATAAGTCTAAGATGCTTTAAAGCACCTTCTTCCTCCACACCCTACCCCACCCACCCCGATCCCAAAAGAAAAAAAAAATTCATGCCAGAGACCAGCTGCTTTTCTACCTTGGTATCAGATGATATTCCCTTGTTGATGCGATAACTCCTAATTAGTATGCGTTCAACAGAAGTGGATGTCTGTGCTTCACATACAAGGTAGAGATTCCCAGGGAGTTTGAAACCCTCCTCCAATCTTTTCCCCACATCAAACGTTGTCATTGTAGTAATTGTAATTCATTCAAGCACAACAGTAACACAAAACTACCTAGAAAATGTGTAGGTTGGAGCGTTCCAACCGATGAGTTTGGGCTATGAAACTTTCATCTCTTGGAAGGAAACAGTAATTCACAGTTGAGGAACTTTTTAACTTTACTGCATCAGTATCCAAGGGGAGAATTTATACTAATAACTTCTTCAGTCAGCAAGATTTCAGGATTCATAATATCAGATTGCTGTGGTTGCTGTTTCTCTAAATGTGCTTTCTTTCTGCTTTAGTAGAGTCATCAATGCAATCAAGACTTATATTTGAAAGGTGGGGAACTCGTGGAGGACTAGCAACTCTTTGAAGATACAACCCTTGTCATACTTTACTTTTGTGTGCCTGGAAATAATAAAGGGTATGTATAGTTTCATTATTTTTTTGAATAACCTTCTGCCTGTGTTATGAAGTATTGATCTTTTTCTGCAGCCTCGACAAATCAACTATAGAAAGAGCCAGTGGAATGCACATAAGGCTATAGGCGAAGGAGAAGCAGACGTAAAGGTGACAGTGGAGTTGCAATTGCACTTGAATGATTTCTAGTTTGGATTGAGAATTGTTATGATAATTAAAAATGTTAAAGCAGCAGAAAGATTCAAAAGTTGTAACTGACCTAATTAGAATTTGTTACATAAAATCAATTAGTAGTAACTTTTTTGGAGGGAAGGAAAAATAGTTCTGTAATGTGTGGTCACTGTGTAAAGCAAAGGTGAGAGTATTTCATTCACTAGTTCAAAATGGGTATTTTTTTTGGGAAACACTGGCTTCTTGTTGTCTGTACACGCCAAACAAAATTCCTTGCTTTGTGGGGAGTCTTTCAAAGGTCCTTCTGAACTTTCAGGAGGAATTGTTAAGTAATCAGAATCATAAAATTAAGTGGGTTATCCGCAGTTTTAAAATATTCTTTGAATTGCCATATTTCTGAAATTGCAGTTCAGTTTTCTACCTGTTAATACATGACATTCAACAGTACCATCCCCTCTGCTATCCGATGTATTCTGGAAATCTGTTATGGTTAGGTTTGTTAGTAATCAGATTAATTCTCATTGGTTTATTATTTTTTTTTATTATTATTGATCTTTGTATGAACTTTTAGTTCAAAATAGTATAGAACATTAAAAGTTATACCAAAACTAAAAATGTATTGAATGTATTAACACCAAAAATTAACTTTAATTGCACTTCAGTGCGTTCATACTACATTTACGTAGGCTTGAATTATCACCCAAACTACCAGTTGCTATTAGAATTGAAGTTTTAAGGATACCGTTTCAATAACTGTGCCAGATTATGCAGATAAAAGCAGTAGATAGTACTGAACATATCAATATATTTTTAGAGAGCAGAATGAACATTTTAGCTGTGAGGAGCAGCGTGTTAATTGAAGAGACTGTTTTAGTTCAGGATGCTAAATAAGTGGAATTTAAAATTATTTGCTTAATTCCAGAAGGAAGCAATTGCTGCAGAGCGAGATAAGGAAAACCTTTTAAAGTGGATGAATAGAAAGTTTAAACTGTGAAAATTTCAAGTGGCATTGAAGCAAATAGAAGTCAGGTTATTGAAATACAATTTGTTTACTCTCTTGTTCTTGTTTCCGCTCTACAGGAATCTCAGCCACACTTCTTCAAAATGCATCGGAGTCTATTACACGCTGCGTGTCACCTGGCACAGGGGACGTGTTTGGTTTTTCCTCGCACGAGGATCTTAAAAGGACAGTCTGTGTTGTCTAATGTTGGATGCAGAGTAATTTTGGCAGTGGACCCTCCTAAGCGATGTCTTCATGCAGGTGCAGCATGTTTTTCCTCCAAGAAAAGTGCTTTTTCATCACAGCCAGTGGATGCTCCTCACAAAGCACCAGGAGAGAGGAATCCTGCAGCCACTGACACCCCCAAGCAGAGCCCTGTACAGTCGGCTTCTTCGGATCCTGATCCCTTACAAGACAAATCAATTGGTTTAGTTCAGAGATTCAAGAAAACATTTAAACAGTATGGAAAAGTCATGATTCCAGTGCATCTTCTGACTTCCACTGTGTGGTTTGGATCCTTCTACTATGCAGCCATGAAGTAAGTTAGTTTATATTGCAGTGCCTGATGCCTCTGGAATTGAGGGAGACTTTCACAGGTGAAAGGACATGCGAATTATTATGACAGACTGCAAAGTGCCTCTTTATGTAATAGGGAAATGAAGCTACATTTTTAACCGAAGCGTAAGATTAATGCTAAAAGTACACAGGATTCATGAGTGTGACATTAGTACTTTTGCGCAGTTCTTGCTGTGTAACAGATATGTTGCTAACATTTGAAGGAAAGCTCATCTCCCCAGAATATAGAATCATAGAACAACCAGGTTGGAAGAGACCCATCGGATCTTCTAGTCCAACCATTCCTATCAAACACTAAACCAAGTCCCTCAACACCTCATCCACCTGTGCCTTAAACACCTCCAGGGAAGGTGACTCAACCCCCTCCCTGGGCAGCCTATTCCAATGCCCAATGACCCTCTGTGTGAAAAACTTCCTCCTAATCTCCAGCCTAAATCTCCCCTGGTGGAGCTTGAGGCCATTCCCTCTCGTCCTGTCCTCTGTCCCTTGGGAGAAGAGCCCAGCTCCCTCCTCTCCACAACCTCCTTTCAGGTAGTTGTAGAGAGTAATGAGGTCTCCTCTCAGCCTCCTCTTCTCCAGGATAAACACCCCCAGCTCTCTCAGCCGCTCCTCATAGGGTCTGTTCTCCAACCCCTTCACCAGCCTCGTTGCTCTTCTCTGGACTTTCTCCAGAGCCTCAACATCCTTCTTGTGCTGAGGGGCCCAGAACTGGACACAGGATTCAAGGAGCGGCCTCACCAGTGCTGAGTCCAGAGGGAGAAGAACCTCCCTGGACCTGCGACCTGCTGGTCACACCATTTCTGATACAAGGTGAAGATAAGGATTTTATATCCTGATCACAAATTGCTTTTCTTTTTTGTCATTGGACTTGGGGGTATTTCACCACATCCTCCCCTCTTCATCCCCAGTCTTCCCTCATTATTGGACTTCCTTGTCATTCACCTCACTGAGCTCGTCACAAGCCTCTTTTCCTTTTTTATTTGCATTTCCTGTCTTTCCTGCCTTGGACTGAAAAAAATGACTACTGTAGGCCAGGCTTTTGGGCACTGGAATAGGCTGCCCAGGGAGGGGGTTGATTCCCCTTCCCTGGAGGTGTTTAAGGGACGGGTGGATGAGGTCCTGAGGGACATGGGTTAGTGTTTGATAGGAATGGTTGGGCTTGATGATCCGATGGGTCTCTTCCAACCTGGTTGTTCTATGATTCTATGATTCTGGTTTTAGTTGCTCTCAGTAGTGTTTGTCAGATTTATTAGAAAAAAGCTCTATATGAGCTATGACCTGCCAGTTCAAATGAAAGAGGTTCTATCTGTCTGCCAACGGTTTGCTAAAAATAAGTAAGTGTTTATGTCTGGATTGCTAGTGATGTATATTTAATAATAGAAAGCATGAAACAACAGCAGTTTGTGGCGGCAAGGAATAGGGCTTGGACATGAGGATGCCTCCCCACACGTGTTTGCTTTAGTTACTCTAACCAGCTGCCAGAATTGACCTTTCTAGGAGCTATAGATCCAAATGTCATTCTAAATTTAGCCGATGTTAGAGATATAAAGGTCTAGAGCTATAAAAATATTTTGCTTTGGATGAATTCAGGTTGATGCTCACACCCGGACGTTTCAGATTGGGTGAAGATTACTTTTCTGGAAACATTAAGTTAGCTGCTAAAATAGGTATTTGATGGACAAAACCAACTGAAATATTTAACTAGAAACTAATAATAACAAAGCTTCAGTTTGCATTGGAGCAGCATCCTCTTGAAGTGGAAAAATAACTTTCAGGGTGACTGTGTATGATATGAGAGTAAACAGTGGTGGTAGATGAAACAACATGGTTAATGTTCGTCTTCCAGATCTGACTTGGTCTCCGTTTTCTACTCTGGGGATGGGCCTTGGGGCTGTAGGCTCTAGTAGGCTCTGGATTCTGTGCTTCTAGGCTTTGCTGCAGGTTGGTGTGAAATTTTGAAAAGGAAAGAAAAGTAATTTTAGGCAAAACAGAACATGAAGTTGACTGTGCACAGCTGGAGCTTGAGTGGTTGTCTTACCACCTTTGTCTCCTTACCTCCAAACACTAACAATTCAGTTTTCCGATTTTTTTTTTCTCTTTTATAGGGGAGTGAATGTTGTTCCATTCCTAGAGTTGGTTGGTTTACCAGACAGCATAGTAAACATCCTGAAAAACTCCCAGAGTGGAAATGCACTGACTGCATACGCATTGTATAAAGTAAGTACAATTATGGTCTGTGGATAAGCCCTAAATCTTGCCTGGTGAACTAAGCAGGGTTTATTTGTTTATATCAGAAAGAATTAATGTGGGGTTTTTTTTTCCTGTGATAGTCACACATACTTGAGCATTCTTTCTTTGTAGTAAAAATATTCTTAAGCAAGTTGATATTGGCTGTGTGTTCCTTTAAGGAGTCTCTATTTCTAAAATAGTTTGCTGCAGAGTTATTGTCTGTCCTCAGAGATTTAATTACAATGAAGTTATTCCTCTGTACCTCTGTCACAGTCAGCAGGGATAAAGAGGTAAAGTCCTGTTTTCACATGGAGGCCACTCACCTGTTTGGTTTCCAGATGTGCTGTGCTGCTTACCTCTTACTTAAAGGTGTTATTTTCCCAAACCAAATGTGAAAGCAATACTCTTGGCAATTATTTCTGTGCCTAAAAGAGACTAATAAATAACTGTGGTTAGCTGTAAAGATTTTATAATAGCTGTTCCTTGGTTTCTTTAAGATTGCAACTCCTGCCAGATACACTGTGACTTTGGGAGGAACGTCCATCACTGTTAAATATCTGCGTAAGACGGGCTACATGTCCACACCACCACCAGTAACGGAATATCTGCAAGACAGGATGGAGGAAACAAAGGATAAAATTACGGAGAAGATGGAGGAAACAAAGGATAAAATCACAGGGAAGATGGAGGAAACAAAGGATAAGATTACAGAGAAGATACAAGAAACCAAAGATAAAGTTTCGTTTAAAAAAATAAAGGACTAGGGCAGATGCTTAATTTTTTTGATACATCCAACAGCACTTTAACTCTTTGTGAGGCAGGAGATACAAAGTGCACTTCTGAACTTTTTTTCCTTTTTTTTTTCCTTCTTGTCTGGAAGCTACAGTTGCTCTGTGGATTTAAGAATTCTGTGTCTTCATCAAGGTTAAAATACCCTGGAGAAGAGTGGTTGTGACAAAATTTCAATTTCCAGAAGGAAAAATAAATCTCAAATTCGAACTTCATGTTTCCAGTGGTAACAGTCTTAACACTTCGTCTTCCCTCTCCTTCCACCCAGAATGAAGATGGTTTCTTCCAAAAGCCACTACTTTCTTCTTCTTCCATGTTAGTGCACAAACATTGCTCCATTAGAATGAATCTTCCATTTAAATGAGAATGAAGATTTTTTTTTTTTTTCTACTCAGAAAGGTATTTTGTTCTTCAGAGTAGGTGGGCCCAGACCTCTACATTGGTATCATCTGTCAGTTTGGAGAAAGGCTGAAAGTATCACTGATACTGCACGTGAAGGAATCGATGGATTTGCCTCTCGGTCTGAATGAATTACAGTGGCTGCACTGACTTCAAATGAGCTGCAACAGTTTACAGGTTGAGACTATGAATCTGTCCTGGACAGTGGATCCTTCCAGGAATCCTTGCTGAAAGCTGGAGGAAGATGAGTTAATCACTGTCAAGTATCCTTCTTTCCTAAAGTTGATTTACAGTAGAAAGAAAGTTATTAAATCATATTAATCAATAATTGTATATGAAGAACTGGGGGCCGGGAGTATTATGTTAAAGTTTACAAAAATGTTCTATTTCATTTCCAGAACAAAAAAAATTCTGAAAGAGATGTTTACTTGAGAAGTTGGTATCTAAGGGGCTTTTTAAGTACCTGTGAAGTCAGAGGTAAGCTCTAAAATTCCTCTTCCTGTTCCAGACTTCAGTGGAACAAATTAACTAAAACAAGCATAATTTCCGAGGCGGTGATCCCAGTCAACCAGACCTTTTTTCCCTAATTTTTCTTGGGTTAAGTAAATACTTACTCATACTGAAGGCTGAACTGCTGTCTCGGGTGTCATAAAGGACTAACGCTCAAACTGATTTGAGTGGGAGGCAAACCTCTCATGGTTTTATTCTAATGTAAGCTAAATTGAAGGGGTATTTTCCAATTTCAGCTGCAGCCCTCGCTTTGTACAATACTCTCCACGTCTGTTGTTTGAGAAAGGGGAGGGATTTTGCAGGGGGACAAGGGGGAGCAGCAGAGTTGGACCCTGAATGCTGCAGTTGACTAAGGTAAAAGAATATAGTTGAGTCCCAGCTCTGCCCCACTCTGGTGTTTTCAGTCAAGTCACCGAGAGCCTCTCCACGTGTGAGTGAGTTGAACTTCATTCACTTAATTGTGCAGGATTGATCGCGTCCACGTGTCCGATAGTGACTGTAAGCTAATGGCTCCCTCACAGGGACCTTGTGAGGAATAATCATTGTATATTTGGTGCCCTCAAGATGGAAAGTGCCATGTTTCTGATAAATATTATTATAAAAAATTAAAAAAAAATTCTGTGATCTGTTGTGTTGCTGACGTGAGCACTACTGTACGATTTGAGTTAATAGATTCTTTTCTTTCTATTGTAGTGTCCTTTTCCTTACTGCCCCACGTGTGCATTTTCTGATCTTGGCATTTGTTCCATTTTGTTCCAGTTGTTTGGTGGCTGATTTTTGTGGTGTGGTTTGAGGTTTGTGGCTGTGGAACACAGTGTGGGTTTCCAGATGGGGAGCACATGGGGTTGTCCGTTCTCAGGTAGTGAGCATTTTGCATTGTTTCCACCCATTTTGTATATTCTTTTTTTTACTGGTGCCAGAACCCAGCAAGGGCTGGAGCAAAAGCTGCAGCCCAAGGTGGATCTTGAGCTGAAATGGCTGCCTAACAGTGTACTAGAGCTGGGGTTACCCTGTGAGCAGGAGCCAGAGTCAAAAACAAGGCCTGAGATGGAGCCGGAGCTGAAAGTCACGGCCTGACCCTGGGCTGGAGCCAAAGGCCTTGCCTGGCACCGGTCAGCAGCACAAGGTGAGTCTGGAGCTGAAATCAGAGCCTGAGCAATGTATGGAGTACAGGCCATAACCAAACGTGGGGCCAGTCAGGATATTGGCCTGGGGAGGGCAGAGCCAGAGACAAAGGTGCAGCCTGGAGGGTCAGAGCTGTCACCTACTAACAGGCTGGAGCCTGTGCCCGGGAGGGAGCTGCAGACGACACTGAGACGCGTTTTCTGACTAATGGGAGCGCTGTCTGCGGGGCCTTTCCCAGGGGCAGCCGAGCGGATCCCACCTGCTCTGCGAGCTGCCCCTCTTGCCCCCCCCCCCCCCACCTCCCGGCTCACCAGTCTCTCAACGTCGTCTCCTCCCGGCCCTGGCTGCAGTACTGCTGTGCGGCCACGAAGTGGCAGCACTGAGTACCCCCCATTCCCCTCTTCCTTGCCCTGGGGTGCAGTACCGCTCCGCGGCCACGAAGCGGCAGCACTGAGTACCCCTCACGCCCCCCGCTCCCCCCCCCCCCCCCCCATGGAAGTTAGTCGTGCGCTCGTTTCAGGTGTTTAAGGCAAAATAAAAGAAACAGGTGGTAGTTCATCTGCAGTTTGAGCCACAGTCCCTGACAGCCACACTGATGCCTGATCATCCCCTTGGTCTGGAGCCTGATCTGGGATCCTCGTGGTGTCATGTGTAGCGTTTGTCCCTTTGCATGTGGTGAGTGAGGGTTGCAGAAGGCGCAGCCCAGAGAGGGGCGGGAGCCCCAGTGCTCTCTGCAGTCAGAGCTGTGACCCACTAACAGGCCGGAGCCTGTGCCCGGGATGGAGCTGCAGCCAACACTGAGGCACATTTTCTGACTCTCTGTGCGGGGCCCTTCCCAGGGGCAGCCGAGCGGATCCGAGCCGCTCTTCCACCTGCCCCGCTGGCCGCGCCCCTGATCCAGCCTAGGTCCCCCTGTGGCTCGTACTCTCCGCCCCGGGCTGCAGTACCGCCCTGCGCCCACCGAGCGGCGGCACTGAGTCCCCCATGCATTTCCTAAGGCATAGAATGGCTGTGAGTTCCGCGCTCTGATTGGTCGCTTCTCGATGCCTCTTAGCTAGCGCTGTCTTCTGATTGGCTGTGAGAACCGAGTTCTGATTGGTCGTTTCTCGATCCCACTTAGCTAGCGCTGTCTTCTGATTGGCTGGGTGAGCAGAGCTCTGATTGGTTGCTTCTGGATCCGACTTAGCTAGCGCTGTCCTCTGATTGATTGCCTAATCCGCCTTCTGATTGGTCACTTCTCAATCCCACTTAGCCAGCGCTGTTTTCTCATTGGCTACAGAAACGGCTCTCTCATTGGTCACTTTTCAATCCCGTTTGCTTCTGCTGTGTTCTGATTGGTCGCTTCTCGATCCACTTTGTGCCGTGTTCTGATTTGGTTTGGCCCTTTTATGTTCAATTTGCCCTTTTATTTCTTTGTGCCCCTTAGATGGTTTATTTGCCCTTTTATGCCTGTTTTGAACTTTTATGGTTTAGTTGCACTTGTATGGTTTATTTGTCCTTTTATGGCAATTTGCCCTGTTTGCCTCACATGGTAAATTTGCCATTTTACGAGCAATTTTCCCAGTTTACCTTATATGGTCAATTTGGCTTTATACTATTAATTTCACCTTTTATGCCAATTGGCCCAGTTTTCCCATATATGGTGAAATTGCTCTTTTATGCCAATTTACCCAGTTTGTTATAAGGTCAATGATAGGGACCCCGTGCGCGGCACACC
>JAUMJK010001819.1:0-70350 GCA_033558105.1 Coccyzus lansbergi
GAGAGCGGGCTGTCTCGCCGCGGGGCGTGCCGGGAGTTGTAGTCTTCCGAGCTGCCTCGCCGCCACGGCCGTCCGCAAGGCGACGCCGCCGCCTCTGGCCGCGCGCGGGGCTCTCTCTCCCAGAGGGCGCCGCGGCCGGGACGGAAGTGACGCGTCGCGCCGAGCGCGTGCGCAGCGCCGTCGCCAGCCGGCGCTTGGGCAGGGAGGCGGCGGAGGGAGAAGGGAGCGGCGCTCGCGCGCCTCGGGCCGCAGAGGAGACAGCGCCGGGCCCGGCCCGCAGCAGGTACCCGTACCGGGCTCGGGAAGGAGGGGAGGCGGGCAGCGAGTGGGCCCGCGGGAGGAGGAGGAGGAGGGACGGGACCTCGCGGGGAGGGGCTGGAGCCCGTGGCTTGTGAGAGGCGGCTGAGGGAGCTGGGGCTGCTCAGCCTGGAGGAGAGGAGGCTGAGGGAGCAGACCTGATCTCTCTCTGCAGCAGCCCGAGAGGAGGCCGCGGGGAGCGGGGTGCTGGTCTCCTCTCCCAAGTGAGAGGTGATAGAATGAGAGGGAATGGCCTCAAGTTGTGCTAAGGGAGGCTTAGATTGGATATTAGGAAGAATTCCTTCACAGAAGGGGTTCTCGGGCACTGGCAGAGGCTGCCCGGGGAGGTGGTGGAGCCTCCATTCCCTGAGGGGTTTAAAAGGTGGGCAAACGGGGGTTGTTTAGCCTGGAGAAGAAGAGGCTGAGAGGGGTCCTCATTGCTCTGTAACTACCTGAAAGGAGGTTGTTGAGAGGAGGGTGTTGGCCTCTTCTCCCAAGTGACAGGGGACCAGACAAGAAGAAATGGCCTCAGGCTCCACCAGGGGAGATTTAGGCTGGACATTAGGAAAAAAATATTTTCACAGAAAGAGTCATTGGGCACTGGGACAGGCTTCCCAAGGAGGTGGTTGAGTCACCTTCCCTGGAGGTGTTTAAGGCACGGGTGGACTAGGTGCTAAGGGACATGGTTTAGTGTTTGATAGGAATGGTTGGACTCGATGATCCGATGGGTCTCTTCCAACCTGGTTTATCTATGATTCTATGAGCAGGGTCGGTAGCAGACGGGTACGGCTGCACTCGGTGATTTCAAAGGTCTTTTCCAGCCAAGCGGTTCCGTGATTCCCCCTACACGCGCAGGCACTCGGCCGGCGCCGCCGCGCATGCAACAGGCGGAGCGGGGCCCCGGGAACCCCGAGCGGCGGGGGCCGGGCTGAGCCCCGGCGACGGGAGGCGGGGAGCCGCGAGGACGGGCTCCTCCGGAGCCGGCGGGACCAGCCGTGTTTGTCTTGCGGCGGGAGGCGCCTCCTCGGCTCGGGCTGGGTGGCGAGCAGGTGGAGAACTTTCTCCTGCATCCTCCGAGCTGTGTTTCTCTTCGTGGTTTCAGTTGATGTTACGGGAGCTGTGCCTTCTCCCTGCAAACTTCACCCCGTAACGTCGCGTGGTCCCAGCTGCGACACCGCCTCTTGGACCGCTTAGGTGTGAGGAACTGTCCTGATCCAGCGAGAGGTGTCCCTGTCCTTCCCACCTAAACCATTCCATGATTCTATGGTTTGTGCTTGCCCTGTAACCACGGTGGCCATTTCCAGTTATCTCATCTCTGGGTTCCTTATGGCCGGCAGAAACTCATCCCATTCATAATCTTTGAATTTGTCTTGCTCGTACTCGAATGTGTGTAATGAGGGTTTTAAGCTTTGCCTCTTGAGGGCGTTTCATGAAAACTGAAACGCCAAGCTGAAAAGATGCATCGTGAGCTGTGAAAATACTAGGCTGCTGTTTCTGCAGAATTCCCAAATGGTGCTGAATGGTGGTGTTTAAAAGTCCCTTTATCCTTTGAGCTGGTGTTTCTCTGTTTTGGGGATTTTTTGTTTGTTTGTTTTGTTTTGCTGGCGTTATTTTCTGCTCCGACTGATCAATGTTAACGACTTTACAAAGTTGGGATATATTGTGGGCTACCCAGAAAGGATTTACAACTTTATTCCTTCATTTTAAACCTATTTGGTATATATCTGTGGCGGTCAGTAGTTAGAATAGAACATTTAATAGAACACTGTAAATTCATAGTTTGAATCAAACTAGTCTTTGGTGTATCTGTGTTTGTTTTTATTGATACGTCCTTATTTTGTTCGCTCTGCAGTGTTACCACGTGTATTGACATGTGAACTAGCTCATTCAAAACAAGTTTGTTTCCACTTGAACTGTGGTTGCACCTTTTAATTAGCTTTAGACATACCCATAGGCAGAGGGAAAATGAAGAGTAGCTCGAGGCACTTAAACATAAGATGACATGCGAGGCAGAGGTTCCCTTGTCATAGTCTTCCAGGTAGATGCAATGAGGTTTCATTTCCAAGAAATGCGTCTCTTTGGGGAGCTTCGAATTTCCCCTCACCTCTTTAAAACTTCTAATGGAGTCTTTGTGACATCCCATCTCTCTTTCTAGCACTGTACCAGGATGTTTACCTTTTGCTGTCAGTGTGCCGCCCGCTGATTTTTTCCTGATGTTGCGTTCTCCATGTGTATGTGTTCAGAGCTTGCTTGTTTATGTGGACCTGTATATTTAGCTGAGTGCTGGTTCCTGGAGAAGTCACATCTTACTCTGTTTAGAAAGGGAAATGCAGCAACATCCCCTGTCAGCAGCACTGACCAAAGACATTACAGGATCTAAAAGTTCTGCAGTCAGACTTTATAGCAGTTTCTGAAAGGTTCTTTATAGGGACCTGTAAGCGTAAATGTTTATTTAACCAAATTGTTTGATAGTCTTATTTCAACTTCAGTGATTCAGTACAGTGCCCTCTTCTGTTCTTTTTTCCTCCTGTTGAATAAGTTTAAGTGGACAGAATGGTATGTTTTGGTTTAGACTGTCCTATATCTGGCAGGTTTGCTTTGATATCTTTGTTTATTCCTCCATGAGATTGTGGAATTTTTCTTCTGAAGTGTTTTACAGGTCCTGGAGGGCGCAAAGTAGAGGCTTAACTTAATATCCTTAAAAACACAAAAGTAAATCAACTGTACCTCTGAAGGCAACAGTAAAGAAGTGGCTAGTTTGGAAAACAACTTTGTGGCAAGGAGAGAGAGATTAATGGACCTGAAACAGTGCTGTCCTGAAAAAGCAGAAATTAGGTCTGTGTGAAAAAGCATAAAGTGTAGCATAAAAGAAAAAAGTGGTGTGAATTAGGGTTTAGGGTTTTAAGGTATATTGGAAACATAAGGAGGAATAGGAGTAGCAACAAATAGCTAAATTTAATGGAATAGTTTAACTACTTTTGAAGGCTAGAGACCAGAGATGTAGGGGAGCTTAGTAGGCTAGGAGCAAGTCAAGAAAAATAAAAGGATTTTGTTAAAGGAATTAATCACTAGATGGAATTTTGTGAGTGACTGAAGTGTTTCAGCAGGAGATTCTGGAGTAATGTCATGGACAAAAAACAACTTAGAAAGACCAAGCAACCTCTTTATTTTTTAGAGAACAGGAGTGGAAGTTAGACTGATAAGATTATTGAGCTTCATGCTAAGAGACTAAAGCCTAATGGAAGCCCATGTTTAAAAGTAATAATGAAAAATGTTGACGTATATTATAGAGATAAGGGACAGCAATATGATAGCAAGTAATTTTTTTCTACTCTGAAGGAAAAAATAGATCCATCTCTAGTCTACTACAGTTTTTGAAGTCTGTCAAGCAATTAATGAATTAAACTTCTCTATTTCCGTATATTGGAAAAACAAGATTAAGTTTAAACAAAAGTCAGTGAAAATGTCTGGTAAATATAAAATCTGTAGAACAGTAGGACTAGAAATTGTTACGCCACCTCATTAATGTCTTGAACTGCATTAAATGTTGTACAGGCTTAATAATCCATAAAAAGGATGAAGAGTGGAGGTAGTTGAAGGCAGGTAACAGACAGTAAATTTCCTTTCACTGGATTTGGTTTTAAAATGATATTAGCAGTAGGCAGTTAGGGAAAAAATGGGAGGAAGTAATGGTAGATTGGACATTGCATTGTTACTTCTGTCGGTCCATTCATGTAAGACAAGAGTAAATGACGTTCAGAGTCATAGAAGAAATTTTAAATTGGAATACATTGATACATAATTAGTACTCAGTATCATGAGGGCAGAAGCTTAAAGCATTAAATTGAAAGAAATACAGTTGTGTTCCTGGATATATAGAAAATACACTCTGAGTTTTAAGAGTATGCTGTAAGACTGAAGATTTAGCGAGTCATCAGCTGCTGAAAGCTTCCTTGTGATCTAGAATTATTATTTTTTCCTTAATTTTTTTATTTTTTATTTGGTAGTTTCAACTACTTAACAGACTCAGCAGGAGGATTCATACGTTCTGTGAGAAACAAATCATTTTGACACAAGCAGATGCTATTTTTTTATTTTTTACAATCTGGGCATAAAGTTGAGATTATATGTAAGTGACGTACTGATTTTAGAAATGCGTATCCTGTGACTAAGCATCTTGAATGTATTTATCTCCGAACATGGCATTGTAAACCTTGTAGATCTAATGCTAAAGTTAAACTTGAAAGCAAATTAACCTGTTGATGTATGAAAATGTTGTTTTGGCAAACAAACCACCTTTTTGTAGCACACAAACCACAATTTACTTTTAAGTAAAGTCAGATAATAATGTTGTGATTTGTTTAGATTTTTGTGATGTGTTTTTTGTCGAACAGGATGTGATTGCCTCTTAAGAGGTGCAAGACCCCTTGCATAGTTTCCACAGGACCATCTCTTTAACTGCCTGTGTGTTCTTTTTCTACCTTTTTTGTATTGTGAAATGGTCAGAAAGGAAGGGAGATGTCTTTGTGAACGTGCTATGTGTTGAATTTGAGAGCTTTTGATGAGGGTGATGCTAGCTGTAAACAGGGTAAGGGAGGCAGAGTGCCATCAGGCTTTAAAGTTGTTATGGGTTTTGACTTGGTGCAGCTGATGCGTCAGTATTATGTGACTTTCAGTTGCCTATGTCCAAAGCTAGTATGAAATTTTGACTTCTATTTTGTCCTTTTGTACGCATATCTTCTATAATGCTGAGTCACAGCAACCAATGTGTTTGAAGGCAAATTTGTCATCATAGGAAGTGTGAGGTAGATTTGGTTTCTGGTGCATTCTGGCATTCACAAGTTACCCAGACCCCAAATAAAAGTTACTTGAAACAACAAAGTCAACTTAATTAATTTTTCTCCTTAACCTTATCTGTTTTAAAATGTCTGAGATTTCTAATTTTCATTATATGAAATGTTGAAAGGTGTGCACTTGTTCTTTTGTAATGAATGTTTGGGGCGCGTTAGGATTTCAGAAATTTTAGGGTGATTTTTTGATAGGTCATGACTGTCAAGTGATAGAGATAACTTGTTTTTCCAACAGTCTGGTTTTTTAGATGTGACCTTGCAGAAAATACATTATGGATCAGCTCATTCTGTAATCTTAATAAAAGTATAAATTAATCTCTGCTTTAAAAGATAAAACAGAATACATTTCAGTTTAGCACACAGGAATAATCACATCTGTTATTTTGTGTAGGTGGGCATGTTAACATGAGGGTTTTTTTTTTTTTTTTTAATGTGGGTATAATCCTATGCAGCTGAAAAGTTTAATTCCCCATCACTAGCTGCTTTGTTTTACAACTTGTGGGAATTTTTTGGTTTCAGGTTGGTTGTGGACTGTGGGGTTTTAGAAATCAGGGTGAGTTCTTTCTTATTTAAACCATTATTGCACTGCAATTACTTTGAATCAAGTAAGGAAATTTTGTGATTGTAACTTAAATCAGAAAGGCTCAGTAACGGTCTTGAAGATGTTTTCCTTTTAAGTTGACCTGGCTTTGAGTCAGTTTTTTTGACTGTTTGTTCAAGTTAAAACTCTTACTTTGAAAATTGTATCTGCTGTCTTGTTAAGTCAAAGTGGACCTTTAAAGAAACAAAACTTAAAATATCTTGAAAATATCTTTGTGCTATTAAACATGAAGTGCTAGATATAGTATATTTTATTGATCCCCTTCCATGCTTTTGGTTAAACAGTTTTCCAATGGACCCTGTAAATGTGTTACTACTAGATCTCTTTAGTGGTGTTTCTTAAATAAAAATAAAATAAAAAAAAAACATTAAAAACGTTAAAAAATTGACTTAAGTGCACAGTTGTGTGGCTCTCAGTGTGCTTAACTAGTACTGTGAGCTGATGGGTCAGATAACTTTCTGAGACATCACAAAGTGTCAAGTAGTGCTAATGCTTTTTTGCTGCAACCAAAAAAACCTGCTTTCTTCATCTGTTTGTTTCTTTCTGTGTGTTTTTTAGTGTAAAAAAAGGAAGATTAGAGGCCTGGCAGTCTGTGTGTTGGCTTGATTTTAGGCATGTTTCTTGACAAACAGTTATTCTTTATAAGCATAGGAGGTCTTTCTGAAAGTTACCTGGCAGTATACTCCATAGACCCCTAGTAATTTTGCAGTAATACTTTTGATACTGTGGTTGCTTATTTTAACCACCTTTTCAGCCCTTTTTTCTTTCGTGGAGGGTGAGGAAGTCATATTGTTGTAACAGTCCTACAAACCTGACATCAAGTGTCCTCAACATTTTATCAGATAATCCAGTCTATTTGCTTTTCTCCTTTTCTTGTTTGCTTTTGAGCAACAGTCAATATTGAGGGTTTTAAATTCGTCTGTAATGTTATGTTCCATATTGTGCAAAATTGTCTGTCTTTTCAGGCCTCATGTTAATTGTCTTAAATTTTAAGATTGTTCTCATTTTTAAGCAAGTACCAATTCAACTTGCCAAGTGGCCTAGAACTAGAACATGCCAAATTTGCTGTAGGTTAGGTGGATTACTACTTGATTTGCTACCTCATGGGTTTATAAAGATTCTAAACCAGAAACAATTGTGAATTAAAGCCTACTACTGGACATAGGAAAAAAAATAGTAGGACAAGGAAGCCAGCAAAATAAAGCAGATCTGAAAGCTATGGAGATGGGCAGCAATTCCATAAAGAAGTCCCCTTGCTACTTCCAGGTTTTAACAGAAAGTCCCTAAAAGTCTGAACCCTGTTTCAAGACTGTGTTTAGCTACGACTCTCGTGTTATCTTTGAAGCTCCTGTGATCTTCTGGCCTTTTGAGTGGCAGAAGGTGGTGGTTCTATTTCTCCTCAGGCATTGTTCTGTGGAGGTTATATGTTAGGGGTGTGGGTCCCTGCTGTTCTGCATAAAGTGAAGTCTGTCATTCCTGCTAGGGTATAGCACTTTATGCCAGTAGCTTTCCTCAGCTACAGAAAATGAAATTCACATGATCGTTTTGTCTCTTTGTTTTGGTATATTATATGATCAACGAAACTTACTATGGAGGTCTTTACAAATACTGTAACTGTTAATTTTTGAGTGCCTCTGAGACTTGCTTCACAATCACTTTTTCCAGCTAGAGAAAGATAAGCAAAGTTTTCAGAGATCGCCTGTGTTGTGCTTGCATGTAGCTTTTTGTAGCTGAGATGGTTAAATATGCTTTCCCCTAATCATCCCAAGCTTTAGGAGTCTGAAGACATTTGAAATTAGAAAGTGACACCCTTGCCCCTCAGGTGATAAGGGTGTTTCTATGGATGATCATTCCCATAGACCCTTGTAATTTTGGAAAAGAAGCAAATACAACCTCACCAAAATGTTTATCTGGATGAACCCTTTTTTTTCAAACAACAGGAGGTGGCAATGAAGACATAAGTCAGACTGCTGATTTTCTATATTTTCTTATTACCCTCAGATAGCCCTATCAGCAGTATAGAGACTTGGTGGATGTCTGTTTGCCTCTCTAGGATGATGGCAAATATAGGCTGTTGCTCTAGAAGTTTGACCAGGGAAATAGGCTTAAGGCCAGGTGATATTTTTATCGTTATACACCATATATTGTTGTTGATGGTTTTGTCATGAAGACCTTTTGTTGTCAGTCATCTCCAAGATTTAAATACTTTTTTCAGAATCCTCAATGTGTTCCCTTAGAATTGCCAAAAAGCAAATTAGGACTTTCTAAAATCTACATTTCATGGGGAAGAAAACCAAATGCCTGTGTGGCCAAAATGATGGATTTGTGGGGAGCGCATTGATGAGATAATGAATGACCAAATGCTGCTCTCCAAGTAGTTTTTTGATTGGATAGGTTTTAGAGTCTCTCTTTAAGTGTGTCAGAGGATGATGCATCCTGTTGTCAGAGGTCAGTGAATTGCTGGAACGTCTGTCCAGGCTGTGCTGTAGGTATTTGGCATGACATCAAGAAGCATGGGTGTGAGGAAACTCTTAATTCTCTAGGGGATTCTAAGAGTCCTATAGCAGAGCCAATAAACAAACAAAAATCTCCTTGGAAGTAAAGGTTTTGTGTTGTAGCTGAAACATTTGAGTAATTCCAGCTTCTCTCACTTCTTGGAATTGTCTCTACAGTACCATTTTCCACACGGATTGTTCTTTCAGGGCTGACTGCATCTTTTGACTGTCTCTCTGGCAGCAAAGTAAAGGAGAGAGACAGCAGTGTAACAGTACAGTAGAGCTCAGAACTGTCTCTAGTGAGCCCTTTCCTTCTAGTTGCTACTTCTCTTAGTTCCTAAATTAGCCTGGTAGTAAGTTAGATCGTGGATCTTCAAGATAACTTTTTTTGTCACCTACACCATTTCTGTCCTTTTCTGCCTTCATTTTCAAATCTTCCTCTTCTGATATGTTTCCATTAGAAGGTAGATTTTCTTGTACAGGTCTAGCACTTCTGAAATAGATTTTTATTTCTTATTCGCAACCCTAATTCCAACTTAGCAAAGTTTGTCTCTGGCAGTCTTTGATATAAGCAGTGTATCTTACTTTCAGTCATCTGGTTTATATGTATCATTACGCAGGTCTTGATTGTTAAGGCCTTGATTTTACATCTGGACACCTCTGACATGTGGAATATCTGAGAGTGTTAGTCACATGGCATTCCTTCTAGCAAAGCCCTTAAGTCTAGTGACAATGACATCTGATTTAAGAAGGCAGGGAATTAGTTTTTGTCCCTGTCCAGGTGATTGCTTGGGATAAGGTATGTCATTGCAGTAAGTGACTCTTCTAACCCCGTGCCTCTGAATTTCTTTGACTTGATAAGAAAGGAGAAATGCAATACGTCTCCTTTCTCCTAGAAAGGTGTGTTTAGCAAACATCCATTTGCCTTGCAGGATGCTTGTCTTGATCAGCAAAAAATTTAGGCATCACCATTTCCTGAGGGAAATGCCGACATTCAGGAGTAAATGCTATTTCTTATTTTACTAAAAATCACTTTTTCATGGCAGCAAAACTGAGGCGGAGAAAGCGTCATACAGGGTTTGAGTGGTGCTGCACAAAAAAGCCAAAGAATACACAATGAAAACTCCTCACTGAGTTGCCAGAGTTTATCTGTAGATGAGGGTTGTCAAGAAAGGTGGAGAAAATGTGGTGTACATACTATGCTGTCTTTAGGAAAGAAAAGATGGGTAGAACATTTCCATGACAACCTCCACAGATTTTCACACGAAGTAGCATTAATTTTGATAATGCAGAGAAAATCCAGGGTTTACCGTTTGCTTTGAAGAAACTGCTATGGGTGAATTTAAAATGATCATTGAAAGTTTTTCCATTGAGCCATAACAAAGCTGTTGAAGATGAACAAGAAACAATTTGAAGTTGTTTTGCCTCTTTTTTTGGTCTGGGGGGAAAGGCTACATGCTGAAAAATAGACATTTATAGAAAACAGGCATTGGACGATTCTAACAACTAACGTGGGTTTATTTTATGTCAATCTTGAGAAAATAATTTGTGTACTCACACTGAATAGGTTTAATGATGCTAGCAGTAGGTGTGGGCCAGATGAAATCCTTGATGTGGTTATTGAATTTTCACCTGTACTAGGGGAATCAGTAGAAGAATAAATAAAAAATTGATTTTAGGAAATACTGAGAATATTACAAAAGCTGCTTTTAGAAAATAACTTTGAATTTTATAGCTACATATGTGACTACCTAACCTGTATAACTATATAATAGCTCACCTGGAGCCCTGTGTTTGGTTCCTGGAGTCCTCAGCACAAGAAGAACCTGTTAGAGCGAGTCCAGAGGAGGGTCACAAAGATGATCATCTCCCCTATAAGCACAGAAAACTGGGGTTGTTCAGCCTGGAGAAGAGAAGGCTCCAGGGAGACCTTATAGCAGCCTTCCAGTAATGAAAGACTCATTTAACTGTAGTGCTGCTATGGTGGGGTATAAACTCTTCAGGTGGGGCAGGAAAGGTAGGAAGGGTGGTTGAGTAGCGCTCTGTGTTAGGGAGTGCTTTGATACTATCGAACTCTATTATGGTGATGACAGGATTGAGTGTCTGTGGGTAAAAATCAGAGGACCCCACAAGAATGCAGATGTTGTGATGGGAGTCTGTTATAGACCACCTAGCCAAGAAGAAGCAACTGACAAGATCTTCTACATACAACGGGTAGAAGTCTCAAGATCGCTAGCTTTTGTCCTTGTGGGAGACTTCAGTCTACCAGGTGCCTGCTGGAAGTAAATACAGCAGAGAGGAAGCAGTCTAGGAGCTTCCTGGAGTGTGTGGAAAGCAACTTCCTCACACAACTGGTGAATGAGCTGACAAGGGAAGACACACTCTTGGATCTGCTGTGTGTGAACAGAAAAGGCCTTGTTGGGGATGTGATGGTTGCAGGGTGAATAGGGCAAAGCAATCGTGAGATGGTAGAATTCTCACTTCTGGGTGAAGTGAGGTGAGAGGTTAGCAGAACAGTCACCAGAAACTTCCAGAGGGCAGAGTTTGGGCTGTTCATAAGGCTAGTTGATAAAAATCCAATGGGAGCGAGTCCTTAAGGGCAAGGGAGCTCAGGAGGGCTGGGTGCTCTTCAAGAAGGAAATCTGGACAGACCGTTCCCTGTGTGTTGGAAAATGAGCTGTCAGGGTTAAAAAAACCACTTGGTTGAACAGGAAGATCTGAGTGGACATCAAAAAGAGGAGGAATGTCTACGAATTTTGGAAGAAGGGACAGGTGTTTTGTATGGTCTGCAGGGAGGAAGTGAGATCATGCAAAGGAAAAATCAGGAGGGCTAAAGCCCAACTAGAACTTAGACTGACCAATTCGGTGAAAGAAAATATATCTTTCTATAAATATGCCAATAATAAAAGTAGGACCAGGGTGAGTATTCAGTCTGTATTGGATGCAAAGGGAGCAACTATTACAAAGGATGAGGATAAGGCTGAGGTACTTAATGGCTTCTTTGCCTCAGTCTTTAATGGTAAGGAAAGTTGTTCCCTGTGTGTACATCCCCAAGAGTTAGAGGAGCAGAACAAAGCTCCCATGATCCAAAAGGACGTGGTTAGAGACTTGCTTGGCCAATTAGATGCAAACAAGTCTATGAGGCTGGATGGGATCCACCCGAGGGCATTGAGGGAGCTGGTTGATGTGCTTGCCAAACCCCTTTCCATCATCTTCCAGCAACCCTGGCTGATTGGGGAGGTTCCACTGGACTGGAGGCTGGCTGATGTTGTGCCCATCTACAAGAAGGGTCAGAGGGAGGACCCAGGAAACTACAGGCCTGTCATTCTGACCTCAGTGCCAGGGAAAGTCAAAAAAGCACAACCAAAAGTTAAAGCTAAAGCTTGTAAGGGTTATCATAAGCAGAAGCTAATACCGAAGTTATAAAAATAAAGAGAATGAGAGTAACATGAGGCATTGAGGGAGTCCGAGAATTCAAGTAAGAAATTAATAAGTGTTGTGCTGTTTTTTTCCATAAATGAGATTTGGTATGCAATGGGAGAGATCAAATAGAGCTGTGGGGGGAAAATGAAAACCTTTTCAATTTGATTTCTGACTTCAAGGAGTTAAATTCATGTGCAAGTTGGGAAACTAGGAAAATGGTACAATAAGGAAGAATAAGGGAAGGAAACTTGCTGCTTCTGAAGTTTGGTGGTGTCATTTTTGTTTAGGAAACAATGAAACATCACATGGAGGAGCTGTCTAGTAGACATGAGGTGAAATGGTATAATAAGGAGTAAAGATCCACTGTCATGGATTTCTTTAAACTGAATTTTGAGGGATCGAAATTGAAGGTGTGAAATGTCAAAAAGCCAAAGTCTTAAAATCCTAAATAAAGATAAATGTATTTTTTTAAGTTTGAGAAGATGTGTTTTGGATAAAAATGGAGAATGATTAATAAAGTCATGGAAGGCGTGAGTTCTTATCTGGACTGCTACGTACACCCATGTTTGTTCCTTTTTACAGGTAGATTGTCTAGAGTAGCTGCAACACTGTTTTCCTGTTAGGTTTGTCCTTTTAGCTCATGAATGTCCATCTGGTCTTTGAGTTCCTTTTTTTTAAAATTCTAAAATAGATCCAATATTTATTTAAAAACATTTTAGAAACAGAAGTAATTTTGTACTCTGAGCATTTATTAGCCTCAACTTCTTTTTACAGTTAAAATTCAAGGCTTCCTCAAATATTTTGGATGTTTAATATACAGATAGTCACTGAGAATGAGTAGAAAGTATTATTGCCAAGCATATTGCAAGAAACATGAACGCTTTAGGCCCAGGCACCAAAACACTAGAAGAAAAGGGTCTCTAAACTGTTAAGAATAATGTAGGGAACTTTTGACATTGGGATTAATCTTTTTGTAGGATCTGTACTTCAAAAAAAACCCGTTTCAGGAAGAACCTTTTCAGCAGAATTAGGCCACTGAATGACTTACCTATGTGCTCAGGTTTTTATGTTGCATTCAGTGCAATCTGTGACTGATCTTAAATGCAGTAGTTTTATGTTCCTCAACAGTTTTTTAAAATCTCAGTTGGCGGAATACAGTAATGCTTGAAGTGATGCCTGAAATGTCTCTGTGAAAGTCAGTTCTGATCATCAGAGTTCTCATAAATGGTTGTCAAGCAGTAGAGACTGTCAAGGAGGCTGTCCTAAGAAGCACATTTGGGTACCTTTTTTTTTTTTATCTCTTAGAAGTCTTTGTGCTAGCTGAAAGAAGAGGAGGCTAAAGTAGAGTTGACGATACATTTGATATATTTTAAATAGGAAACCTAAGCTGTTGAGATTCTGTGTACACTCGTGTTGCTCTCTTTTAATTAAAATGTTCAGATGATCGTTTATCACCTGTTTATTCTGTGCTTGTGGAATTTAAGCTAGGTAGTATATTTAATTCAATATATTAGGGCATTTGAAAGAGACCTTTAAAAGCCCTATAAAATAATTTTTTTATATAGTCTGATTTCCTAAATTTTTGTATTAAAGTTGTAGATATTTGGAATCATCATAGAATAGTTTGGGTTGGAAGGGACCTTCAGGTTCCAGGGATCATCAAATTCCAAGCCCCCTCACATAGGCGGGGACACCTCTCACTGGATCAGTCTGCCCGAAGCCAAATCCAACCTGATGTTGAACATCTCCAGGGATGGGGCAGCCACAGTTTCCCTGGGCAGCATGGGCCAGTCCCTCAACATTCATTGTAAAGAAGTTCCTCCTTAGGTCTAAGTCTAAATCTATCCCATTCAATTCCCCATTGTCCTGTCACTACTTACTTTGTAAAAAGTCCCTCCTCAGCTTTCCCGTAGCCCCTTCAGGTACTGAACAGTCACTATAAGGTCTTCCCAGAGCCTTCTCTTCCTCAGACTGAAAAATCCCAACTCTCAGTCTGTCGTTGTATGGGAGGTGCTCCAGCCTGATCATCCCTGTAGTCCTCCTCTGGACTCATTCCAATAGCTCCATATCTTTCTTATGTTGAGGATTCCAGAACTGGACACAGTTCTCTGGATGAGATCTCATAAGAGAGTAACAGAGGGGCAGAACCACCTCCCTCACCCTGCTGACCATGCTTTTTTGGATGCAGCCCAGGACATGTTTGACCTTCTGGGCTACGAGCACACATTGCTGACTTGCGTCGAGCCTCTCATCAACCAGCACCTGCAAGCCCTTCTCAGGGCTGCTTCCAATCATGTCATCCCTCATCCTGTGTTGAAACTGCAGATTGCCCTGACCTAGGTATAGGATCTTGCACTTAGCCTTGTTGTACCTCATGAGGTTCACATAGGCCCACTCGTCAAGGTACCACTGTTTGACATCCTATCTTTCTAGCGTGACAAATGCACCACTCAGCTTGGTATCGTCTGCAGACTAGCTGAGGGTGCACTTGATCTCGCTGTCTATATCATTGATGAAGATACTAAGCAGCAGTGGTCCTGGTACGGACCCCAGTATATATACAACATTTTGGAGACTCTGAATGACATCTGCATGAAGATGCGTGGAATTTTAGCAATGTTTAGAATTTGGTTCCAAACCATTTTTGGATATAAAGGGGAGGTGTAAGGAGAGATGGAGCAACACAATGAAGCAGTAAGGGCAGAGACATGATCCACAGCCCATTGATTTGAAGAGTGTGAACTTTCCATCCTGTGTTACAGCTACTGATTTATGCTAAGTAACTCTAAAGTGCAGCATTGTACACATGAAAATTGTCACAGAATCAGAATCACAGAATCACAGAACAACCAGGTTGGAAGGGACCCATCGGATCTTCTAGTCCAATCATTCCTATCTAACACTAAACCAAGTCCCTCAATACCTCATCCACCCGTGTCTTAAACACCTCCAGGGAAGGTGACTCAACCACCTCCCTGGGCAGCCTGTTCCAATGCCCAATGACCCTCTGCGTGAAAAACCTCCTCCTAATCTCCAGCCTAAACCTACCCTGGCGGAGCTTGAGGCCATTCCCTCTCGTCCTGTCCCCTGTCACTTGGGAGAAGAGGCCAGCTCCCTCCTCTCCACAACCACCTTTCAGGTACTTGTAGAGAGTAATGAGGTCTCCTCTCAGCCTCCTCTTCTCCAGGCTAAACAACCCCAGCTCTCTCAGCCGCTCCTCATAGGGCCTGTTCTCCAGCCCCTTCACCAGCCTCGTCGCTCTTCTCTGGACTTGCTCCAGGTAGATATAAATGCTGATCCAGTCAGTTGCATAAGACAGAACTCAGAAAGTATAGACTGAAAAAAGACCCCTCTGCATAATCTGTGGCAGGATTAGAGGATGGAGGGGTGGGGAGGAGGGGAAGAACTGCGCTGCTTTCTTTGCAGCAGTGAGTATTTTTAGTGGTTAAACCATTGTCACCTGAAATATCTTTATTATGTTCATTTCTCTTATATGCCTTGTCCAGACAGAAGGTATACAGGATTGTCTTGAATGAACTTAGAATGTGGATTCGGAGTGCAAGAAATCCGTGGTACTGGTGTGCAAAATGAATTAAAGTAAAAAGCAGTTTAAGACTCCTTCACTCAAAAATGAAGACAGGAAAATATAATGAGTTTGGTTAACTCCCTGTATGGAGACACGTGAAGATTTATTAATGCAGCTTTCTTCTCAGTCCAGGCTGTGTTCTCTGCCTTGCAGATCTCAGTTCTTTCTTAATAAGATATTTAACTTATTCATGCCTTGCAGCCTCAGAGAATAAACTAAATGCTTGTCAGTTGGGAGTGAAGAACTGGTGTGCTGAAGTGACAATTCTGTGAAATTTTGCTTTATGTGTAAGTTATTGGAAGTTAGGTGACAAAATATAAGGTACAGTGGCTGGAATTGCATGGCTACGGAGATTAAGAGATGGAGACAGCATAAAATGTGTTGTTGAAGAGTAGCTGTTTTTCTGACTTCTCTTTTTATTTGCAATGTGAAGGAATCATGACGACCTCAGGAAAAGAGAATTTCCGTCTGAAGAGCTACAAGAACAAATCTCTGAACCCTGATGAGATGCGTCGCAGGAGGGAGGAAGAGGGTCTTCAGCTACGGAAGCAAAAGAGAGAGGAACAGGTACTGTACCACAGTTATGATAACTGCAAGTAATCCTTAAACAGAGTCTTATCTTGCCCTGTCTCAAGCTCTTTGATTCTCCCAAGTCTCTCAGTTGTTCCTGCCCTGTCAAATTCATACATAGCAAGTCTGAAATCAGATGCATTTGCAGACTTTGTTGCCTTTTTGCAGGCACTACAAAACTCAGTGGCTGCTCCTCCTTTGCTTGAGTGTAAGATTGGCCAGAGCAGCATGACGCTAAAGGTGATTTGAACAAAGCTGTCTGACCTTGCACTGAAGATGACTGAGGAACTCCTGTTTATTTGGTTTTATTTCTGCCCAAGCTGTGGTACCTCTAGTCTCTCTTCAAAGAGTAGCAAGCTGAGATAAAATGGAAGGAAACCCGGGAACTAAAACAGCAGGATAAGGTCTGGCCAAGTCCTTGTAAGTTGCAGTAACTATTCTCTTGAGGGAAGAAATGTTTTGTTGAACTGATTCTTCTCAGTTTCTTAAGTTTTAGTTTCAGTTCGCTTTAGAAGTTACAGAAGTAACTGTATTTATGCCTTTACAGCTTGAGTAGTGTTTTTGGTATATGTTGTAGCTAAAATGCTTGAGAAAAATGCTTAGAAACAAAGTATCTCTACCTGTTTATGTCTTGATAGTTCTTATTATTTCATTCACGTTGCAAAATGGCTGGTGCTGTGCATGTTTAATCAGGAAACAGCAGCAGTGACAAAACTAAATTAAAGCTGTCTTATGATGAAAATGGGTAGCACCGAGCAGTTCGTCCTTTTGTTCTTGTTGTTTGTTGGAAGCTTTAAGGGATTGGTTCAATTTCAGACAAAGTTATAATGAAGCCTTTTCCATCTTTGTTTCTGGAGTCAGAATGAAGTCAGGAATATACTTGTGTTTGGAATGGTAGGTCAAGCCTGTTATCTATTCCATTTCATGTTGCTTTTACAGCATCAATACCAGCTGCTTTTGGGGAAAGTCAGGGTAGTGTTCTGAGGCAGAATTGCAAGACTTCTTGTTGATCTTGCTTAGTAAGCACAGGTAGCATTTCCAGACTACTGGCAGCACAGAACATTATCAGTTTTATTTACAAAACCCTTATTAAATTAGGAAAATGCGTAATTTTCTCTTATCTATGCCTCTGACCTCCCTCAGATGTGATTACCACTGGTAAACTAAGTAACGTGTGTGGCAGTATTTCCTCTTCTTAAGGAAAAGTGATAATCTGAACTGGACTAACAGTGGAACAGAAGTGGAACTGCAAATTGCAGCTCTGCAGTTTGAGACCTTGTGCAAGTTTTTCTCTTTTATGTATTTGACACACAGGTCATTAAGTTTGTTTAAATGTGCTGGGTTTGGCTTTTTTTGAACAGCTCCGTGAGAACAACGTCAAGCCTCTGAATTTTCACATAACTTACCAATATATAAGTTTTTGTTTAGGATTGTTTAAGATTTCATCATGCTTATTTAAGTCTGAGTGGGCACATCATATAGCAGTTTAGAGGGAATAGCATTACACAAGGGTATCTGTCACTGATGTGGAGTTGCTGTGGACTCAGCCATTTTGCATATTGTTTTCTCCCCATCTTCTCTGGGGAGAAAAGTAACAGCAGGTCTGTGTCAGGGCTCCGTCTCGCCTGTCTGCAGTGGTGCAAATCTGACATGGCTCATTGCTGGTGTCTTGTTGCCTGAGCTCAATAGGTCAAGCAGTGCCCCCAGACCCATCTTGTCATTGCTGATGCTTCTTCCAGTGAGACAGATGGATTAAAGGGAGAAGCTGTAGCTGCTCTAGTTCTCCTTATGACAAGTGAAACTAGTACATTCTCTAAGGGGTAGCAACCAAATTCTGTTCATCCCAGTACAATTCCTGTAGAACAATCCTGTGTGATCGAAGTCCAAAGCCCCCTCTTTGCGGCAGTAACTCAGTTACCGCAGCCACTGCAAGGATTCTGCAAATATCTTTTAGATGCAATGTTTTTTGAGGTCTTTGAGCCCCAGAATCCTCTGCCATTCAGTTGCAAGTAAGCATTTACCTGGAAGCTAGAGATAGCTCATAGATGAGGGGGATGGTAAAGAGTAGTAGGGAATATCAGTGAGGATTTTTCAGAAATGTTGGGAACTGGTATTCTAGGATATTACTATTTTCATTTAGTCTGTGACTAAGCTTCCTCTACTTTTTTGTCAGGAGGTGTCCTGCAACCGGCATACATGCTTCTTTCAGGTGGCAGTTTATGTAATTTTTATTGCAACCTGACATGACATCCTTTGTATATGTTTGCTATATAATATGAATTAAATATTTTTGCTTTTAGTTGTTTAAACGTCGAAATGTTGCAACAGCTGAGGAAGAAGCAGAGGAGGAAGTGATGTCAGATGGCGGCTTCCATGAGGCTCAGATGAACAATATGGAGATGACTTCTGTAAGTGATGAGAAAGTACTGCAGTGTTTGAAAGTGAGCAGTGGCTTGACGGGAGTGGAATTCCAGTAAATGTGGGAAATGACATTCAGAGAGCTTATGGACGCCGTTAGACACCTGTATCAGTGAACAGCCCTGAAACAGATTACATGAGAGAGAAATGCGAAGGGCAGAGTGAGTGGTTTATCAGTGGATATGCTGGTGAGAAAATCTGGATGGGCTGTTTGCTTACTGGTTTTGATGTTCACCATCATGGATGATTTTTATCAACTATTGTTCAGAATTGATTTTTTTTCTTAATCTGAAATTCATGATTCTTGAAACATGGCAATACAACCCAGACAATGTTGTATTGCAGTTTACAAAGTAAAGAGGAGCTGGGTAGAAATCTGTTAGCTGATCCCAGGTGGCACAATTTTTAGCTAGAGTGTTGGAAACTGAGGTAGACCTAGCTTATTTCTCTGCATGTGTTCTGGAATTCTATCCCAACCTGGAATTCCATTCTACAGAAAAACCTTGTAATGAAAGTTAGGCTTTTTAGCTTTCTCCCTGTTTCATTAGCACAGTCCTCTCTCTGGAAAGAGATTCAGGCTGTAATGGAGAGTATAAACAAAAATGCAGTCCTCACTTAAAGTCTGAATCCTGTTCTTCATCTCTGTGTCTGTATTCAAGAGTATCCATGTCTGATTATTTCACAGAATTCAGGTTAGATTTGGTTTCTGTTGGTGATTGTACCTGTCTTGAAAATTACTGAGGAACAAAGAAATGCCTATATGCGGCAATGCAGTAGATCAGTATTGCAATATATTATTTTATTTTTCCACATAGTCTTTAAGCGTCAGACAAGTCCTAAATGCAATTGAATAATCTGTGTGGAAGTGATTATGAAATGAACTGCTGGTTAAAAAGTGAGGCAAGAAGCCTATCTGATTGAGATAGGGACTACCTTTAAGGAGTTCCCTATTTTACATATCGTTAATTTCAGGATCTTGAAATTTAGAGTGGTTAGACAGTTGCTAAAGGCAAAGTTTAAGTATTTTTCATCTGTCTCCCTATCTGTCTGAGGGTTTGGATCAGTTTTATCTAAGGATTTAGATCAGAAGAAGTTGAAGAAAAATAATCTGACTTCCCTTACATATGTGATGAACAGCGTGTCAGGTTTTACCTGACATAAGAAAGGTCACTGATTTAATTTAGGTATATTAGTGAAAACTCCTCAGTATTATGGAAAAATTGAATAATCTATTTGATTATGATGACAAACATTCAGTTTGTCAGTTCTTCTAAAAATGACGGGTCCTGTACATTTTGGTGTGAGGGAATGACTCGGAGTGTACATGTTGCAGAAGTCTAAACAGTAGTATAATCACAGTGGTGTTCTTGCATAGCAGCAATTGCTGTTCCAATTTAATCTACATTTTACGTTTGTTTTCGAGAGGGGGAGATAGAAAAAAAGGGGGAGAGAATATTGGTGAGAGGCTCTGAAGAATGATTATCTTGCCGAAGTTCAGGTAAAGTTTGAATTCTAATTTGCAGAGAAGAAAGACTGCACTTAAGAATGATGTCGCTTATGTAGATATACATCTGTGATGACTCATTTGTCCTCCATACTGGTCTTCTCTAGGTTTTTATTCAATAAGAGGTAAACTTGTTTCCAGTTTAGCAAACGTTGTATCCTTTTTACCACTAATCCCATATTTTCTTTTCCCTCTTGCTTTCTCTTATTCTCTCTGCCCACCTGAATCCTAGAGCGCAGTCATCACCACTGATATGATTGAGATGATTTTTTCCAATAGTCCAGAGCAGCAGCTTTCAGCCACTCAGAAGTTCCGAAAGCTTCTTTCTAAAGGTAAGGGCTAAAATTACTCTGAAAAAAATGTAGAAGCATCCCTGGCATACATTTTCATCTTGACAGAATTGAAGATCAAATTTCATACAGAAACTTCTGGGAAAAGCTCTGTTATGAGAAATGTCAGCTACGTGTATATAATAGTTACTGCTGTTCTTGAAATGCGTAAAACTACTAAGGGAAGCAGATTTGTTGTCTGTATTAAAGGTTTAAATACTGTAAGCAGTGCCTCTGTGCCTCAGGCATGCAGGTTTACTGAAGTTGGGCTCTGCATGTGTGCATGCCAAGGTGAGTTTGCAAACCTGCTACTGTGAAGCTGGTCTGCCTAAATTACTGAGCCCATTAGAATTTTGAATCATGTGGTACCTCATTCCCTCATAACTCAAGCCAGAGTCATCTTATAGTGACAGATAGGAATCCGTTGCCTTTTAGTAAAGGTTGAACAGTATTGTAGAAATAGGAAAGCACACTCAGAAGAGAGGAGTTGATATGTCCTTGGATGTTATTTTGATGCAGTAATTTGAGAATTTCACTATGAAGAAATTAATATCTCCTTAACTTTGCATTTTATTTTAAATAGAACCAAATCCTCCGATTGATGAAGTCATAAGCACACCAGGAGTGGTGGCCAGGTTTGTGGAGTTCCTCAAACGAAAAGAAAACTGTACATTACAGGTATATGGATACAAATACATGTTTCTGTGTTATGAAGGCAAATTAAGTAGAAAATATCAGTGATTTACTTAATTACCTTTCTTCACTTAGACAAGCTTTGTTATCCATCTTGACTGTTCCAAGCAATTCTGTTTCTAGACTGTTGATGGGAACAAGAACTGTGAAAAGAGCAAAAGTCAGTCTAAATTGAAGCTTAGAAGCTTTTCTTAATGAGTTTGTAACAAAGTGATGAAATATAATACTGCGTACTTTGCTCATGATATTTCATTCTGACTGGTTAATTTTCCTTCGCTTTGTCAAGTCTGTCTGCATACTTGGCCATTTAGGGTCTGCTGGTAGGACTCTTTACTGATCAATTAAGGAGTTCTTCTTGACCGCATTCAAATTTGTTATTACTCTGTTCATGTTTCCAAATGTGGTCCTTGGCACAAGTATGGATTTTGGGCTTCTTGTTCTAGGCATTCCTGATTCTAGCCTAGCTGTAGTTGGAAAGGATTTTTCAACTCATTCTGGAATCATCTGAAGTATTTTTTTTCCCAGATACTGTAGCTTCTTGTGTGGTGGATTGAATGTGGAAACTCTTCCATGCTGGTGAATTAACTTTGTGATTTTGTGCTCTTGTTTTACTGCTCAGTTGACAATGAAATATCCAGGAAAAAAGTGGACTTCTGGTATTAGTGATAGGAGGGCCTAATTTGTCTGGAATTCCTCTGTCCAGTTTTGACTCAAGTGATTTCAAGACTTAAAAAAGCTCCTCTCTTCTTTATGATAACTTAAATCATAGGTGAACAAGTAAATTTGCCTTATGTGCAGTATCTTTGTGATGGAGAGATAAACGTGAAAAAAGAACAATATTGCACAGATAAAAAGATCATCCCTTGAAGGAGATTTTTTTCGTGTTAATTAGTGATCATAAAGTATTTTGGTTTTCTGTCCTTTGCCATTTGCATTTGTCTCTTCCTTAGCTTATACATCCTGAAGCACCAGGTGTCCTCTCTGGAGAGGGAGGAGAGAAACTCAGCTAACCTTTCTGTACAGGCATCATCTTATTTGCCCTTTTTTCAAGTTAGGTGTAGGGAACAGCTTGGTTTAACAGAACTTCATTCCACAAAAGATGGAATTAGCTCATAAGCAAACTATATTTTATAAACAAAGTAAAGTACAGGTTTGAGAAATACTTGCTATTTGTTCTTAAATTTAATTAATCTGTTTATACAGAGTGTTTCTTCTCTGTGGGTGTGTGACTGTAGAGAATGAGAGTCTGAGTTGTGAATAGCTTTTATTTGCTTTGCATCCATCGAGTTTTGATAAAAAAATGTCTGTGTGCATCTTTAGGAATATCACTGCTTGTGCAGTGAATGTGAGTAGTGGACGTCTTGTGGAAAGATTTCTTTCTGTATAGGTGCTTAGTTGGTAAGGAAAGGCAGTAGAATAGACCAAAGATAATACACTTGAATAGCATAAAGTAATGTTTGAAAAGCCACAGCAAACTTGAACTTACTCCGAAGGAAATCCTGCAAATTTTGATTTGGCATGATTTCAATAACTCTTAACTGTATAATTCTGTTTCTTACTTTGCAAATTCTCTGTGTTAATTAGTAATACCTCATATTTTCTCAACACCAGTTCTTTCTGTCTTTACAAGATATTTAGCCTTCTTTTTCAGATGTGGTACAGAAGGCTTCTAGTAAACTTTCTTTTGTGTTTGTTTTTCCAGTTTGAAGCTGCATGGGTGCTGACTAACATTGCTTCCGGAAATTCCCTTCAGACTCAAATAGTGATCCAAGCAGGAGCTGTCCCCATCTTCATAGAGCTGCTTAGCTCAGAGTTTGAAGATGTACAGGAACAGGTAAAGATTAAGAATGGTGTTGGGGCTTTTGTGGGTAAATATGATGGTTTGTGGAGTTGTGGGGTTTTTTTGTTTTCTTTGGGTTTGGATTTTTTGTTTGAGTTGATTGGTTCTGGGGTTTTTTTTTGGTTTTTTTTTTTTTTTTTTCACTTCCCTTTCCCCAGAAAGAAACAAGGCTAATCCTATAAGAAAATCCTTTAGAAAAATGTTGTGTTTGGCAGTTTTGCGCAACAGTCTTTTTCTGCCTAGTGTGTATTAAGATGTCCAGGCAAGTATCCTATTATTCTGGAAATGATTTATTTAACCACAGCCTATGTGATAATGCACTTTGATCTCTAATGGGTTAATATTTTTCTGTGTATTGAGGATTTCAAGAAGCCTTGTTTAAAAAATTGCTTTAGAGATGGAAAGTTCATGTTTGTTTCTCCTGAAAATAAAGCATGAGTGGAAATTATAGTTTGTTCTCTACAGAGAAAATTATAGTTTGCTCTCTGTGTTCTTTAGGGAGCAGATGAGGCCAGAGGGATCAGTGTAAAGCGCAGACCAAACATTTGAGTCAGTAATTTCCACATGAAGTTCATAACTTTTGTTTGAACAAGGATGTATTTTAGACATATAATCTTGCTTTGAAGACTTAGGATTATGAAAAGTTAATCATGTTAACAAACAGATTTTCAGTTAATCCTAACATGAAAGTATTTACCTCTACTGTACCATATTGGCTGGCTTTGGGTCTAGGTGTTTGCATTTGTTTCATTGTCTACTCAGTTAGGAAGCTCTCTGTTTTTTTTCTGCTGGCTACTTACACACCGTAGCTTAAATTTTCCTGAGTGAACAAATGAAATAAGCTCTAAATTCTTATTATGATGGTATTTCTGTGGTAGTTGGTTTGGATTTTTTTGGTGATCCTTTTATGAAAATTTCTCTGTTTCCGTATCTTTTTATGAAAATTTCTCTGTTTCCGTATCTTTTTATGATGGTGAAGTTACAAGCATTTGATATTCCAGTAGTGCTCTTGCAGCAAAGCTATTTGCAGAGATAGTGCCTCATTTTCATTTCTAGTTGACACTTTGGTGTGTAAATATCCAAGATGTCTTTGTGGACTCTTTGCCACAGAAGCTGCCTGCAAGCTCAGGTGAAGCCAATTATCCAATATGATCCATTGTTCTTTTCAGAATCACTGACTACCAGGGTTCAGTTCTCCATCCTGTAAGTGTGACCTCTGTTCTCTGTTCCTAGATGTCTGACCTTGCATTTGGCTGCATTGAGATGCATGATTGGAGGAGCCCTGACTCATAAGCATTGGATTGCTTTGTGTAACTTGCCTTTCTCCTGTAGCTGGCTGAGAATGTACCACATGTACCTAAAGGGGTCACAAGAGAGGTGGTTTGGTTTTTTCCCCCTCAGTAGCTTTCTCGTTCTTCCACTCTGTAATTTCCCATTTTCAGTCATCTGTCTCAGGCTGAATTACTTTGGAAAAGGTTTTCTAAGAGAAATTCAGTACAGGTGCTTGAGAAAATGATATTAAAGGAAAGATTTATCTTTTTTCTTCTGTACTTTTAGCTGTCTTTGAGGAACTGTGTCTTTGTTGTAGAAACTAGAAATGTGATAGGGGGCTTGCATAAGTGGCAGATAAGTGCTCTGTTCTGTCCGTGTGAAAATACATCCAGGCTTAGCTATATGATGCTTTCTTTACAGTATAGGTTTGGGGGGTTGAAATTGGTGACATAACTTTCCAAATTCAGCCGTCTCTTACACAGTGCTGATCGTGCACTATAATCCTTTGAGTGTGGTAAGGACGACTCCAACTTTTTTTTTTTTTTTACTCCTAATGATCTCATATGCAAGAGCTAACTTGTTTTTTCAATTAGGTGGTTGTTACTGTCCCTGCTGATGTTTGGAGAACAGGTGGGAAGAGTGAACTTATTTAGAATGAGTTGTGCAGCCTTCAGCTTTAGGATGTGTGAAGTAACAGAAGAGCTTTGGGGCTACAGTTAAGAAGTAGTTTGTCTACTTCCCTGTCTGCTGACACGTTAAAGTTCAGATTGCCAGCAGGCAGAGTGGGTTATAATTACTGGAATCTTTTTTTTTATGTAATTAGGGTGCTGAATCCATGATCTCTCTGTTACCAGTAAGTCTTTCAATATCAGTTACAAATTGCTCTATAGTAAGCTGTGCTGAAGAAGAAAAAGGTACCACTGCAAAGTGTTACATACACCTTCTTGTGGTGGGTTTCTGTGCTGCAGGTCTAAAGGTTGCGTCCCTGCTTACAGCCAGCTTTGGGGTTAAGGCAGGCCAACATGAAAGAAATTGTTTTCCAACAGCTTTTTAAAAACACAAACACTTCACAGTAATATCTACTAAAACAAAAATTAAAAGCCTTAAGGACTTAAACATTAGCTGTTGTACTTGTGCGTTACAGGGTAGCATTAGTACACAATGGCATAGTATTTTTCCAGATGAGACAAGTCTCATTTAGTCTATGCACAGATTGTCTCCCTGGTAACAAATCAGCAGGTAGTAAAGGAGGCTTTCAGTTGTCACATCGTGGCCCTGTTTGTTGAAGTGGGAGCAGGGTTGTAGTGAATGAAGGAGACAAAAGGGAGTTGATTTTTGTGATTAAGGCAATTGCAGCTTTCTGAGATAAAAGCATCTACCGCTTAGTGTCTGATGCTGGACAGTGCTTATATCAGTTTTCAGTAAGTAGATACTAGTTCTGTGGTTTTTTGAATGCTCAATGCGAACTACTTGCCTTTCATCCCTTTAGCAAGTGACTTCTGTAGTTAGGTCTGTGTTTTGAGCCAATTTGGGCTTCTCAGGCTGAATTTTTGAAACTGGAAGGTATTTGGCTATAATTTTAATCCCTGTTAAATGATGATTCTTCTCGCTCAGCAGTACTGTCAGGATTATTATTGACGTGTATCTGATAGAGGAAGTCCAGAGGAGGCCATGAAGATGATCTGAGGGCTGGAAAATGTCCCGTACAAAGATAGGCTTAGTGAATTTTTGTTGTTCAACCTGGAGAAGAGAGAACTCTGGGGGGAGACCTTACAGCAGCTTCCAGTACTGAAATATTAGGAGGGGCTCTGTGTCAGGGAGTACAGGGATAGGATGAAGGGGTACGATTTTAAGGTGAAAGAGGGGAGATTTAGACAAGATCTTAGGAAGAAATGTTTTCCTGTGAGCGTGGTGAGACCCAGAGAAGTCGTAGCTGCCCCATCCCTGCGGGTGCTCAAGGCCAGGTTGGATGAGGCTTTGAGCAACCTTGATCCATTGGGAGATGTTTCTATGGCAGGAGATTGGAACTGGGTGATGTTTAACATCCTTTCCAGCCCAAACCATTCTGTGATTTGCAAGCAGCTCTTGCTACCTTTGTAACAAATTACCAAAATGCATGAAACTGTGGAAAATATACACGTATGTGTTCAAGGCAGATAAGCCAAAAGGTAGCCCTACAACCTGTAGTAAAGGATGACGAGGAAAAGTAGTATTGAAGGCTGAGTTTATAGGCCATTCACTGTGCTAAGCGGGATTGTAATTATGTCAAAAGAAATGTAAGTAGCAATATAATTTTGAGTAAGTCTCGTAGCAAAACGAAAAGCTTCTCATTTAATATTACTTTAATTTGGCTTACTGGCTAATAGTTATCCACTTTTTTCTTACAGTAAGTCTTACAGACTTGCAACATTGGATGTATCTTTTATTTCAGACTTCTCTGAGCAGTGGCTCAGGAACAGGTACCAGTTTACCGTACCAAACTGTGATTTTTCCAGCTGTTATTTTTCATAAACCATTTTTTAGACTAATGTTTTGCACTGTTTCTTTATGATACTTAGGGTCTGGTGTGATTCTAAATCAGTAGTTTTATAGAAGTCAATGTGAAGGAATCTTCATAACTGTTTATTAAACAACATGTATTTTAATGAAATTATATCTTATGCCTTTTCAGAAAATCTTTTTCTCATTGAGCTATGCAGCCTGACATTTAATTACCCATCCTTTAACTCTTTTATTCACTGTATTCTGTATCTGTCTTTCTCAGATATTCCCTGTAATCAGTGGATCATCAGTGGTCAGAATCTACATCTCTATTTTTGAATAACTTTTTGTCTACATCTTCCTCCCCTTTCTGCTTTCTGTTTTTCATGTACTATTTTTTTTATTTAGTTAGTGGTATATGCACTAGCTTTTTGCCACTTATCACAATTTTTTTCTTCCGAAATACTTCTAGAAATTTAGGTAAGTAACCCTGAAATAACTCATAGTGAAGGACTCCATCAAGCCCTATTGACATGCTTAAGGTTGATCTGTGTGTCGTGCTCTGCTGGACAGCTGGTGGCAGGAAGTGTCCTCAGCTGCCCTTTTCTCCTTTGGGATCATTTGTTAGAAGAGACCTGCAAGTCTTGTGTTTGAGTTATGTTTGGCTTTTCCATCAGCAGTCCTACTAACTAGGTCTTAGTAATCAAAGTCAGGAACAACAATTGAGGCACGAGTATCAGCTACTTTTTCTGTTTGAGTGGACAAGATATGAGAAATAAGGAACTGTGATGACACTAGCCACCGGAAAAAAAGGTGTTTTGTGTGTTGAGGTAGAGTAGAAGTCATCTCCTAGGAATTTGACCTTCTGACATCCTTCTTTGTGCCTGCTAATCCAATCACATTTGTATGCAAGCTAATCTTCACTGTGCTCATCCCAGCATTATACTCATTTCTGAAGTCAGTAGCCAAAAGTAGAGAAACCGATGATTCTCCTAGTAGTTCTTCAGCGAGTGCCACAGACTTTTGTACTGTTGGTAGTTGGTTTAGCACTTCACTTGTTTTAAATATCTAAAAGCCTAATGAAACGATGGCTGAGAGCTGTCAGAATCCAGGGGTAAGCGGAAGGTTGTCAGGAAGTATGCGGCTTATTTGCAGAAGGCACCATATGGCTCAACAATACTCTCTAAAACTTGCACTTCACTATTCCTGACTACTGAAGTTGTCCAGTACTGCAGGAAAAAGCACTGGAGTTCTGTGATGGGTAAAATAAACTGGACACCTGCCACTGTACACCACAATTACCAATATATGGAAATATATACAGGTGTATAAAAATAGATGCTGTCAATACAAAGCAGCATTTGCATTTTCAGTTTATACACAACTTTGCTATCTAAGGTGTTTGCTAAAAAGTCAGACTACAAATCTTAAAATTACAGGTTCTTTTCATCTTCAGGTGCGGATGTAGAAATTGGAAAGTACCAAAATTGGAAATATTTTAGAGGAAAACATTTTTCTTGGATCTAATAACTCTGAAGTTTACTGAAATTAAATATCCTTTTACCTCTGCAACTATCCAGAAAAGAAGATAAAAATATTTGATATGCATAGAATGAAACCACAAAACGTTATGGCAAGCAAGGCATTTGCATTATGAAGAGTGCTTAAAAGAAGTGGTGCAAATAATTTAACATTATTCAGAAAAACCTTGAAGATACTTGTAATTGTTTCCAAATTTGTCTGTGGGAACCATGATGAAGCTTTGTATTTACAACAGCGACGAGAAGAGTTAAAATGAGCTCAGCTTATGTTCCTCACTTATCTGAGGAGCTGAAATAATTCTTTGAGGAAAGACATCTTCTGTGTTGAATGAAACCACATATTTTTCTATAGATATTTCAGTCTCTTTGTATCTAGTGTGCTATCAATTATTAGCATTACATGGAGTTGTTTTTTTTTTTTTTTTTTTTAAATCTGCCTCCTCTCTCACTCGGTCCTGTGATACCAGCCTACTCAACCCAACTTCTCTTGCTGTGAAAAATCAAGAGTGGGAAATCAGTACAGACATATTTGACTTCTCCGGTCAGGCTTGTTGATGTGAGATTTGCTGTTGCAAAACCAATCTGTCATTCAGGGTCAGAATGGATTCCTGGATTAAGTGATTATCACTGTTGTCAAGCCTAAAAATAGATATTACTATAATGGCAGAAACAAAGTCCACAGACAAGCAAAATACAGCTTCCAGGGCCATTTAAATGTGTGTAAGGGTTTCCAGGCAAGGAATACAAAGTTATCCGATAAAAGGAAATAACTGCAAATTCAAATTTTTCCCTTTAAATATTTTTAAAAGATCCACAGTTTTCTTTAGAACTAGCTGAAACCTTTGATGCATTCCCCAGGCTTCTCATTGCTGCAGAAAAAAGAGCATTACCGTGAGCAATGAGTGTGGCTTCTTCAGTTGTAATATAAATGATACTTCGCAGGAGGTGGCATATGTTGTGTCTCTCATGGTAGTTTTTCCCATTAGCTGCCTTCTCTCTCTTGATTTCACAAGGCTGCAAGGCCCAAGGTTATACTTCTATCTCAAGGCAAATGTGCTCACAACAGTTGTAAGATAATAAGAATTGGAATGTAAAATTGAATTTTCGTGATGAAGATCAGTTTTGGGGGGATATTACATAGTAATGGCCGTGCTTTTTCACAGGAAAGGTCAGTGTAGCCTAGTGTCCTGTCTCTGCCTGTGGCTGACAGTAGAAGCATGGAAAACAGTAGGAGAACAAAACAGACTAATCCTTCCCCAGAACAGTCTCCTAGTCTTTTAACAAACTGCAGTTCAGGCACTTCCGATTGATCAGTCTCTCTATGATGTTGTTGGTAATACTGGTACAGAGGAGGATCTTTTTATTTTGTGTCTAGCAAGCTGACATCTGTATCTACTTTCTGTATAAACATTTTGTTATCTGGTCTTAACTGTATTAATTTTGTAGAGATTTCATAGTGGGTTTGGGTCTTGAGTGTGGTTGGAGGAGATTTTTGGAGCCTATTTTATAAAGTAGCATCTTTTTTTATGCCTTTTACAAACCTGTTGCAGTAGAATCTAGTGCAAAAAGTCAATTGATGTCCTGTTGATAATGAATAAATAAGTTTATTTCAGATTATCCAAGAACTTCCTTTAAGTAACAAATTAGGCTTATTCTGTCAATTTTATTTTTTTTTTAGAGGGGCAATTTATTTCAAGTAGGGATATGGGGAGAAGATGATATTTATTTTGTTTGGGCAACTTGTGTGTGTTCAGTTCAGTAAATTGTTATGCACTGTAACGTATATAGTCTTCAGCTGAAGAGAAATTTGGTGAGGACATGCAGCTGCTGTCTATGATAAACAGGACTGCTTTTGTCTGCAATGTGCAGTATTTGAGGTCTTTCCCAGTGGTTGTGTAGGCATTGTATGGAGCTTGGCAAATAAACAGATAAATCTGTGACACTTAGCCCTCTACTAACTTGAAATAAATAGCAAATGTGAGTTTCATACATTCTTCTGTGACAAAATATTGCCTATAAATTGCATGGAATTAATCAAATGGCTTTTATACTTCATATAGACTAGTAATTATATTTCTAGTTACAGTTCACGTGCTAGTGAACAGTGATATCAAAAACACTCCTTGACCCAAATGTATAAATCAAAAACAATTACATCTTTCATTCTCATAATATTATAGAAGATGAATTTTGTTTTGCTTTAATTATCTTCTGATGTGTTGGATCTTTTAATCTCAAAATTAAGAGTTACGTTAGTACTGATGTCCAAAGAAGAAAATACCTGTCCTTGCATTTTGTCCTGTGTATGTCTTAACAGGTAACACTGGGTCTGTGTTGAATAGCTTTTTCTTAAAGAATATTTGCCAGTGCCCACCTGAACTCTTTGATTCTGAATATTGTTTTTTCTTGCATATGGATTCTCATTTTCATCTTAGTTGGTGTCAGCATTCTTAATTTGATGGTGTAAACAATGCATGCTTTTATGACTTCTTAGGAGTTACTAATATGGGCTGTTCTACATGAACATTTTTTGGGAGATACAAACTTGCTTGACTTGTATTGTGAACATCCAGACTTGAACCAGGAAGAGTGTAGAACTGTTGAGAAGCTTGAGAAGATAAGCTCATCTCTTATATTGTGGACAGAACAAGGTTATAGATGGCTGCACAGTCTGTGAAGACGCACATATTGGTTGTCTTCATGTTCTTCTTAGATCTGTGTAAATATTCCTGAATGATACAATGAGTTTGGGTGCATATACGTAATACTTGGCCAGAATGTGTTCCCCTTTGGTATGTTATCAAGTATGTAACAGTGAGAATGGAGCATCTCCCACTCTAATACATATACTAAAGTGGTTGAATTGTGAGTGTAAAAGTAATTACTATTCTGTTTTACATTGCAGGCAGTGTGGGCTCTCGGCAACATTGCTGGAGACAGCACTATGTGCAGAGACTATGTATTGGACTGCAATATCCTGCCTCCTTTATTGCAGTAAGTCTGTTTTCATATGTTTTCCAGAATTTTGCTTGAGTGTCTGATAATACTGAAGTTTTGGTTTTGCCCTAGAGAATAATAATGACTTTTTAAATTTTGGACTAACCAGATTTTAATGGAGGCTCCGAAACTACTTTTACAGTGGGGCTAAAATGGAAATGTGTTTTAGAAGTAGCCGACCTGGAACTACTTTATTCTACAGAATGGATGGGTGCGTAGGCTTACTAGAGTCATAGAAAAATTTAAGTTGCGAGGCACCTTTGGAAGTCATCTTGTCAAACCCTTTCTTCATAGCAGGTGCGGTCAGGTTAGATTGCTGAACAAATTCACCATCAAATTTGGGATATCAAAGGTAGATTCTGTAACCATATTGGGCACCCCTGTGCCAGTATTTAACCACAACATGGTCAAACCAAATGTTTGGTACTTGATCAGAATTCCATGTGTTTTACCTTGTGACCATTGCTCCTTGTCCTGTCACTATGCACCTTTGAGAAGGATCTTGCCTCCCCTTTTCTGTATCCACCTTTTCAACTGTTGTAGGCAGCGGTTATATCTCCCCTTACACAGTCTCCTTCTAATGCTGAAAAATCCAGGTCTCTAACCCTCCTGTTGTGTGTGATATTGCCTTATTTAGCGGCTTCACACTGTTTGACTTAAGTAAACAACTCCATGGACATCTTTGTCAGTGCGAGGATTGATCTCGCAAAAGGGGACTTGCAGCGTACCAGTGGCTGGTGCAGCTTTGGTCAGTGTGATAGTCCTAATGTGAGAAGACGGTTCTGGTATGCAGATTCCACAAAGGTGTCAGTATTACAGCTCATCATACCTTTGAGCTTCCTGTGACTTACTGAGTAGAAACTGAACCCTGCAGCTGATGTGTGGATGATACTCCCCCCCTTAACAAGTGCAGGAAGAGACTGATTTGGGGTGGTCTGTAGAATCATCTTCTAAAAAGAATCCAATGGGCAAGGCTCTTGTATGTTGGAACTGGAGCCAGTGTGCGCAGAAAGTCCGTGAGTGGTGTGTGCTGTGAGATGCATGACTATCTTGAATGTTTGGGAAACGCTAAACCTGATTATATGTGTTTGTTGAGGATAAAGTTTGTTCTCCTTCAATAGTTAACATATAAAAGTGTAAAAGTGGGGCTGATAGTCTCAGACTGACATAAAAATGTAGTTCCTTGCAGAGTACTTTCCTAAACTCCTTGTGTGTCCTTCTACTTGGAGTAATTTTGTCACAGTTCCCATGTCCTTTGACTGTTAATCTACCACATCAGTATCTTGGTAATTAGGTGAACACACTTTTAGTCTAGTGGTTATTGTTCTTGCTAGAGTACCGGATTCATGTGTCCAGCATGTGTGTGAATACCCAGCCATCAAGCATGAGTTTCCTCAGGATTTTTTTTTTCCCCCTGTATTATTACAGAGGAAAGATGTAACATGTTTTGCCCCATTGTATGTTAAAATGTAGGTTTGAGTTTATTTTAATGATTCATGCGATTGACCCTAGAGGGTTGCCTGGGTTTGGTTTTTAAAAAGCAAAGGTTGGATTTTTTTTGTTGGTTTGTTTTAGATTACTTTCAAAACAGAACCGTCTCACTATGACTCGGAATGCTGTATGGGCTCTGTCCAACCTCTGCAGAGGGAAGAATCCTCCACCAGATTTTGCCAAGGTAAGAGATGTTTAAAAGGAAATGTGATGCAAGATGGCAACAGACAAATAAGTAGTAAGAGTGGTGAAACTTTAATAGAAATAATTTGGCATTTGTCTGAAACAGTGATGGGCTTCTAACAGATGAAGTTTTTGAATGTATTTAGTCCTTTGGGCAGATGTTCACACCCACTGTTTTTATATTGCTGCCTCCTAGCTTTTTGTTACTGTTCCTGTAGTAAAGGTGACCGTTCCACAGAACAAAACTTTACACAACTGGGATGCTGCAGTGCAAACTATGGCACAGCTTAGTGGACAAGTATGAGTTTAAGTTGCCTGACATTTCACTGTAGAGGCTGAGGAATTCTCATAGTGGTTTTCTGCTGATATGCTCCTCCTGTAGCTGATATGCTCCTCTGTGTAGCTGCAGCCCTGCAAAGAAGTGTATCCTAGGGGTGAAATTTTCTAAGTACTGAAACTTGAGACGGCAGTTCCTAGTCCTGTAATGTCACATAGAAAATTAACCAACATGTTAATAAATTTTCTGACCATTTTATTTGCACAGTTTATATATCTCTTCTTAATATCTGACAGGTTTCACCTTGTCTTAGTGTGCTCTCCTGGTTGCTCTTCGTCAATGATACAGACGTATTAGCTGATGCCTGCTGGGCTTTGTCCTATTTGTCTGATGGCCCCAATGATAAAATCCAGGCTGTGATTGATGCAGGAGTCTGCAGAAGACTTGTGGAATTGCTAATGTAAGAAGTTTGTTCTAAGCAATTGTGCTATCTGCTTTTTTCACTGAAGTCAAGGTTCCAATAATAGGAAATTTAATTAGATACGTCTTGAAATGTAATAATTTTCAAAAAGCAAGATTTGACTTTTAATTTTACTTGTCTGTGTTGTCTTCACTGTTTATCACGAGTAACAAAGAGTGGAAATTTTGTTACTATAGTTTTGCTCTTCTGTGGGAGATTTTTTTCCTCCTGCACCTAACAGCTATGTTTTTGTAAAATCCATGATATATACTGGAATTCTCTCTGTGCCATTGAGGTCCATGTCATAATTACCTGCTAATTAAATTGCTGAAGGATAGCAAAGATAGAAATGTAAGAAATAATAAAATTTACTAGAATCGACAATTCTAGGGACTTGAAATGTAAAGAGAATATGCACGCTTTGGTCAGTAAATTGTAGCTATGGGAGTTGGGGTCACAGAGGCTGACCTTGCTCAGAGCAGTTTATTCAGGTCTAAGGGGAGGATGTAGAACATTGTTACCCAAGAACATGAAATAATGGGTTTCAGTGATGTAATTAAGAAAAGACTATTAAGGCTTTTAAGATTAAAGCAAATCTGATGCTGGATTTAACAAGCAGAATGTAGTACCTAACGTACCTTTTTATAAAAAAGTATTTTCCTTTGAGGGGAAAAAACCCTTACTTCACCCTTCCTATTCTAATCCTTTTTTAACAATGATGATGCATATAGTAACAGCTGCAGGTGTTAAACACACAGCCTCCCCTCTTTCTTTGCCTTTGTGCATGCCCCATTGTGTTACACAGTTAAAGCTGATTCCTTTTTGACTCCCAAGGATGCCTACACTCTGAAGTAGTTGTGTTAATGTTATATTTTTATGCTGCTGGATGATATCTAAAGGCCTAAATATTTAGAAACCCTAAAAAGATTTACCAGTAGTTTAAAATCAAAATGTGTTTTGATTCAGAAACTGAGAGTTAAGTCAGGTTTAATAGGGAAATTTTTCCCTGGCTGATGGATGTTCTTTCCTTGAGGATATAAAGATAAAGATGCTTCAGGATGGTTAATGTTTAGATCTTGGTAATTTTAGGCACAATGACTACAAAGTTGTATCTCCTGCCCTACGAGCTGTTGGGAACATTGTCACAGGAGACGATATCCAAACCCAGGTATGGATTCACTTTCTCTTGTCTTGTACGTCAGTTCATCTTTTCTCTTTGTTATGGTAACCTATTCACAAGCACCTCTTCTTGTTCCTTTTGAAGTTTAAAAGTGAAGGATTGGTGATACTTGCATCAAAATGTGTTTTTTGTATTTTTTTCTGCTCATTTCTGAACTGCTGGTGATTCTCGTGTAGCTTTGTCTGGGATATAGCTCTGCCGTATCCTTCGAGGTATAGGTGTTTTTTCTAGTTTATTTAAAGCAAGTCTGTCTCTTAGGCTGAATTTTATGCTGAATGATGTGCTGTGGTAGGGCCATCATTTCATGCTGCAGATAGTATGATGACTATCCCAAGAAAGAGTGTCTGGTTAGATTTTTGGATGGTATGTAACTGTCTGGGTACGTGTTTGAAGAAGCATCAGTAGGATGCAGCGCCTCCCACCACTGCATTGGAATTAAACTGGAAGCCAGGAAACCTGATGCTTCAGGGTCCCTAGGTTGTTACCTGTGGGTTTGGTAGGGTTTGTAAGAGAGCGCAAACTGCTCCCACCAGTTTTTAGAATCTGAGACAGCAGTGAGTCCATGCCTTGAGTATGCGTGTTACCTGTGATCCACTGGCTGGTGTCAATCTCTTTTTACAGGTAGAGTAGATGCTCCAGTTATGGGCTTCTGCTGTTGTACCTTATGGTCAAGTTTTTTTTCCCCGTGTCTTTGTGTGTCATGACACCCTTTTGTGAGGTATCATTGGTAATATGAGGAAGCAAAGTACAGTACTGCTTTTGAAATTGACTCCTGTCCTCCACCTCTAGCTCAGGAACTAAAAAGCATGCCTGTCTGGTGCAAAGCTGTCTGACAAAAGCACAACCCAGTTGGATTGAAGTGGCAGGCTCAGAGACACTTGCCGTGTTGGCTGTTGACTCTACTAAAACTGATGCCAGAAATGGGATCAAGAAGTTGCAGTAGCTGCACATGAGGAGGCATGTGCAGTGGAGGCAGTGGTGGCAGTGGTAGCAGTTAGAGGTGTGAGATGACATGGAGAAAGATACATCTTTTAGTGAAGTGTAGATGCATAAAGCTTATGATTCCCGATTCAAAGTGTTAAATTGCTCTTTCCTTGTAAATTCCAAGTTCAAATTCAGGTTCCTAATCTTTAGGCTTCTTTTCAATGCTTACTCTTTGGTTTGTTTAATTACATCCTTTGGAATTCTGTAGCTCTGTGACAGTGAGATCAGAGATAAAGATGACCTAGCAGCATCAGGATGCTATTTGAATATCTTAGCACTAGGAAGAGGTTAACATGATTTTTTGATTATTACAATTGTTTTTTTGTTTAACTTGGTGGTTTTGTATTCTTCTAGCGGCACTTGTTTTGCAGATCACGTATAGAAATGACTGAGATGTTTTTGTAATTTCATTGTTTGTTTAAAAACAAAACCACAAGGTATCATTGAATCGCATGTAAATGCAGGTTATTAAATACTGCATAAATCTTAGATTTTAGTTCAAGGGAATTTTTAAGTTTTTTTTGTTGTGCACTATTTTTTCAGAGGAGCGTACTGTAAGCTTTCTTAAAATTCTAGGGAACCGTTAGGATAGCTTGAGAGTCCAGCCTGCAGACTGTGCTGTGTGCAAAAGAGCGGTACAGAATATGTATAAAAATCCTTAATCATAAGGAAGAGCCCAACTTTGACAGTTGATACATTTTTGAGCATGAACACAACATACGAGACTTCATGCCTGAAAATGTCTCTCTGCAACATCAGAGCACAAACCTGCATTTATGTTATAATTTATTTCCAACTACTAACAATTGCCAGTTCTTGGAGATGACCAAGATTAAGAAAAACATAAATTTGTCCCAGAAGATACCTGATGCAATCCTGAACCATATTATTTGCCTTTTTAATATTAATGTGAAGTTGAAAGGTTGTAGGGATGGGGGAGTAAGGGGATGGGATAGGAGCAAGGGAATAGAGTCCTCAGATTCCACGATCTGAATTCATCACCATGATTCTGCTTGAGTCTCTCATCGTTTTGACCTCCACAAACAGACTGAGGAATATCTCAAAATTCTGTAGCACACTGTTCTTTTTTGTCTGCTTTTGCTATAAAAGGCATAACTACCATGCTTCTTGGTAGTCTTTGTGGTAGCTGACATTTAATTAAAAAAATTGTTTCATTTTTCAGTCATTGAGTCTTGTTAGGCCCTTTTAGAAGGTCAAAAAGCCCTTTGCTACACACGTGACACAATCAAGTACTCTGTCTTGTAACATACCTGTTACAGAGCATTTTCTCTTGTACTTTGGGCAATTAACATTTTGATTTTGAAAATGCAGATTTTTCTGAAACTTTTCTGCTCTGTAAAATCACAGGTTTTTTTGGCAATAGAAAAATTGCTTATTCATAACGTCACTGGACACAAAACTGGTAACAATCTGCCCTACTGTGCCAGCTGTAGAAGAAAGCCAGCTGTAAAATAAATAGTTGGTGCTTCCAAGTATACAAAAATATTGAAAACAAGATGACAGGGAAATAATGTCACCTTATGTTTGTTCAGTTATAATGGCCTTAATGTGTTCGGGTCACACTGAGATCATAGTGAAGGCATTATCTCTTACCTGAATTGTTCATTTGTTTTGCTCATTAGTGTTTCTGCAAACTTTTATTTCCTAGTTCTTGCTGGTTTGTGTTTTTTTTTTGTTTTTTTTTTTTTTTTTTTTTTTTTAACTTTGTAATCATCTGGTGGGATATGCCTTTTAGATTTTGTAGACATTGTAATCCTTGTTTCTGTGATTCTTTATCCTGAAATTTCACTAAGGTGTGTGGTTTTTTTTTTGTTTGTTTGTTCTTCTTTTTTATTCAGGTTATTCTGAATTGTTCAGCCCTTCAAAGTTTACTGCACTTGCTAAGCAGCCCAAAAGAATCTATCAAAAAGGAAGCATGCTGGACAATATCTAATATAACAGCTGGAAACAGAGCCCAGATCCAGGTAACCTTTTCAGATATGATCAGTAATCTTTGTCTTGCAGGGTAGAAGAAACACAGCAGGCGGCACACCTCTTTGTGTATATTTGTATGTATACACAGTCACAGGTACACGATTACATATAAGCAGAAGCATATTCTAGGCGCTGTGTTTAATTAGACTATTTCAAAGGCTTGTTGTCTCGAATTCAAATGCTTTAATAGTCACCTACATATTATAAGAGGGGTAGGTGGTCGTGCTAGAGAATGACAGTAGTGAGGCTCAGCTCAAAAAAAGCTTGCTTTATGCCTTTGGTAGTCACTGAGATACAGCAACTCTCAAGTATGAAAAGAGCAAGCTACAAACTTTGAGATTCAAATAACTTTACATGCTTCTTGACTTTACCACAAGTTACAAATACCTACATTGTAAAATATTTTCTTTGTTTCTGTTTGTATTTTCTTATAATTCCTGATATAGGCAGTTGTGCTTAGCCAAATCTAAAATTGCTGTTAATTGAACTGAACAGTATTGGAGAGTATCTGACATGTTGCACTGGGATTTGTCCCTTCTGATTGAACCAGACTTTTTTCATTATAAGTGATAGCACAGATACACAAATGAAAGTCTCACTCCTTTACATCAGTCTTTTCAAAAGACCACATCTTTGTTCTGAGTGTGAACTTGGTGTCATCCTGGTAAGAATTCCCAGGACTCATTCCAAGATGGTCTAAATGAGAGATTGACTATGTCTGTCCCAAATAAAAGTTTTTCTTTGACTAGATAAAGAAGGAACTGCTAAATACATTTTATTTCCCCTTTCTATAAATTAAATTTAATTCTGTTGAAGTTGTATTTCTTAGTGCTCTTTGCCCTCACTGGATAGGATGTGTGGAGTGTTCTAGAATGGTTTGGGTTAGAAGGCAAGTTTAAAGCCCATCCAGTTCCAACCTTCCTGCTGTGGGCAGGGATACCATGCACTGGATCAGGTTGCTTAAAGCCCCATCTAGCCTTGAACACCTCCAGGGATGGGGTATCCATGACTTCTCTGGGGAACTGGTTCTGGTGCCTCACCCCCCTCAAAGTGAAGAATTTCTTCCTTTTATCTAATCTAAATCTATCCTCTTTCGATTTAGAACTGTTACCCCTTGTCTTATCACTTCATGTCCTTGGATAAAGTTACTTTCTGGTTGAAGATATTCTGTTTTTTAAGGAGGAGAAATAAATAGCAGGAATATTAGACATGAGAAATATTCATCTCACTTGTTAGTAACTGGGGGAAACAAAGCATGTTTGCTCAGAAGGTAAGCACAATCCCATAATACATTGGCAAAAGTGTCGAAAGAGTATTTCTTTGCTCCATAGCAAAGAGGGCAGCCTGAAACTTGCTAGTCATATTTCTGATGGCTCAGGATTATTCATTCTGTGTGATCAGAAGGATCATGAAGTGGTTAACGTTCTTCATCCAAGGGATGGAATTACTTCTCTTTTGGCAGAAAACTGGCAGGAGATTGTAAAACACTGCATATTTTTCCTGAAAAAGTCTATGATATCCATTGCAGGTGGTTCTTGCAGTCTTGGTTATTCGTTCTTTCATACAAAGCATATTGAGCTGGTGAAGGAGCAGCATAAAGTCTTAATACGATCAATAGGTCTTCATCTTTATCTTGGAAAGCATAAGAAATGAGGTTAATAGGTCTGTAGAATATAAATCAATCTCTGCTAAGCTTTCTGGAATTAAGAGTGAATGCTCACCTAACTTTGGAAATGCTTGTTCAAGAAAACAAAACTTAAAGGTGGAAAGCCGTATAGATCCTTCCTGTGTGATATAGGAACGTGACTAAGATGGAAGTGGAACTGTGAGCCTGGAAACCTCCTGGAGTTGTTTTCTTCAGCTTTCTCAGTCAAGGTTTTAGTTCTACAACTGAAGATGTTTTTTTGTCAAATGTAGAGAATTGTATGGTTATTTAATCTAACCCTAATAGAGCTCCAAGAATTTTGATTTTGCCTTCATTATGCCTTGTGTGTTAATTTGTGGATTAGCTGAATTTCTAGTGAAAAGTACTGTGTAAAATCAGCAACTATACTGATGTTTATTCCTGCGTCAGCAAGTGTAATTGCTGTGCAATTAACAGTGCAGAGAAGGTAGTTGCTACTGTGTATACTAGGGCAAAAGTCATTTTGCTTTTCTTGCAGTGAAAAATCATCTGGATGCTTTATCCATGCTGCTACTACCTTAGAAACAGTGAGAAGCATGTTTGCCCTAGAAGGCCATTTCTGCCTTTCCTCAAAAGTAAAAGAATATTTTCTTCAGAACAGTCCAGCCCAATATGTTCTCTTGCTCTCTAGGATGCACAATTGAATAGGAATGTTGCAGAAGAGCTTAAGCAAAATCAGATATCCGTACAAGTCATTCCATAAAGAAATAATTATTGAAAGTGGCAATGGAAAGTTAAGTTTGTTATTGGAGCATTTATTTCAAAACATCAAGATTTCTATTTTCATACTCTTCATCTACTGAAAATGCAGTTGTGAAGAGTCCTAGAGGTAACTTAAAAAAACTTAGAGTGCACCAGAAGCTTCTTCAATAGTGCATTCACTCTGTAAGTATTCACTGTGCCACATTGACCTGTTCGAGTGAAGGAGTAAGTGCTTTGTTTGTGTAGTATTCTTGCATCTTGTATCCACTACTCAGACATGTAAAAGTAAGGCTTTAGGTGGAGAGTCTTACCCTTAGTAATTCTCTGTCTCCTAAAATGTTGCCACATCTTTTCCTAAAACAAGGATAAAATGATCTCTCCTTTGTTAAAACAAAGTTTACCTAGTGTAGCTAAACAAAATCATTAGGTACATCTGTGCATGTTTGTGTTTAGTAGTATATAAAAGTTTTGGGGTGTTTATCACCAGTTTAGATCAGCCCTCTTTCTGCTGAGAACAGATTAGAGTTGCTTTGCACCTTGGAAAGGTGAGCTGGGAAGGCAGGGAGAGGGAAATTAATGCAATGAGCCATTAGTATTGCACCTTCATTTCCAGCAGATGATTCTTCAGAATTACAAAGCTCCCTTAACTCTGCATAGAAGACTAGTTGTGGTTGTATGGGAAGAAGCTTGCTTTCTCAGGATTCTTGCATCAGGAAGAAAACACTGTCAACCAAATCACCAAAACCCATAGAGATTTAAAAGAATGTAAGGCAGCTGCCTTAGAATATGTCACAAACAAGGTTGGAAGCATATTGGTGTCTTTACTCAAGTCCCAGGAGAAAATGGGAGAAGCAGCTTCTCAAAAGTGAAAGCTGTAGTTCATTTAAGAATCCCTCAGGTCTCATTCAGAGTAATTGAGCTGCCTTTGAACTCTGAGCACACATGTGCTATGCAGTGAAACACAGACTCCCCTATGTGCATACCCAGTTTAATCTATATGGGCAGTTATAAAAATGAGATTAAAAAAATAGTGCTCCTGATTCTGAGCAGGAGATAACTATCCTGGTAATAATGACATAATGCATGGCCCTCATGAGGCCGAGATTTTTGGAACTGCTGGAGGAGCACTGTTAGAGGAAAATTATGAAGTAAAGGACACTGAAGAATGTTTACAACATGCTTGATTGGGGATCTCGAGGGCACTGTTTCTTGGAAGGAAATTTGGTAATTGCAGGTGTAATTACAATGATTATCTTGTGTTGAAGGGAAAGTCTCATCACAGATGTGTAAAAAATTCCAGAAAGGCTCTAATACTTTAGTTTCTGATCTCCACCTGGAGAATCATGTGAGATACATCTACTTTTCTCAGAAAACTCCTTCTCTGAGGTATTACTTAAGACAACTTGTACTCAATGTCAAAATCATTGTAAACATTTGAGCTGAAAACCACTTAAAAATGAATTCTGAAGTTGGAAAATGTGGTTTCTTAAAGTGTTTCCTGAGGATGTTCAAATGCTAAAAAGTCTGTTCTCAATAGCTGTGAGGAGAAAGGATAATTCCCATCTGGGAAGGATATCTGAACTAACTTAAGTTCATGGATGAAATGACTTAATCTGTGAGTTGAGGTATTTTTTTTCTTTCTCTAAATTGATTTTGCATTGCAGTGAATTTAATCATTAGTGCTTGAGAGCAATCCTCCTTACAGGAGGAATTCTAAAATGCTAGATGCAGCTCTAAACTAAGCAGTTTATTTTCCTTTCTCCCCAGTCCTTCCAAATTGCTGCATGGTTCCTACTAGAGGTCGTAGACTGTTGCCAGATTTGTTCTGATTTCTGTTATCCTAATTGCACTGTGGACATGTACAATCTTTAGCTGGAAATCAGACAAAAATAATTTCAGCACATGGTATTCTTTTCCTAAAAGATAAAAATCTGTCTGGCATAATAAACCACATCATTGCAAGTTACCAGCTGACATAACTAGTAGGTTCTGCTCCAGGGCAGACGAGATGTTAGAATATGATGGAAACTTTGGTTAGCGCTCAAGCTGTGACTTAGCATTCCCTTCTGTATGCCAAGAAGGAAATGATGTATTTTAGTAAATATAGTAGGTATTTTACCTGACCGATATTAACAGACAGAGCTATATTTAGTGTTGTTTAAGATTGCATTGGGTTACAAGCCCTCCATCCACCCACTCTAAAGTATAGAAATATAAAGGTTGAGGGAAGGACTTCTATATTCATTTCCACTTTCATACTGCCTGCATTGCTGTTTGGTAGCACACTCCAAAGGCTTTCACTGCTGTTTATAAAGTTAAGACAGCAGCCTATCACCAGTATATTTGCACTTGAACACAATCAAATAAACCCTTTCTAGTGCAAAGGCAGTAGAAGTTAACATGCGCGAAATATGTGAAAGCAAATGCTGACTTTCTTTTGTAGCTGATGTTATGAAAGCACAGGAGGTTTGGGGTTTTTTAACCCCCACCAAAGGTGGAAGTGAAAGCCTTTCAGAGTGTGTTATCAAGATTGCTTTGGCAACAGAAAAATTTGGTGGAATACAGCAGTCTTTCCCCTCTTTATTTCTGTGCTTTTAAGGTTTGGGTTGGATGTTTGTATCCTGATGCAGTCCTGATTGTCACTAAGTATAGTTTTTGTTTGTTAATTTCCTAGTTTGTATACAGCTTTGCTGTACTTCAGTGGATAGCTTCCCCACTCAGGGAGAAGGGGAGCCACATCTTCCTGGGAGTCAGAAGGAGAACTGCACCACTGAAGCTAAATCCTGACTGTCGACCCTCCTGAAGGGTATGAAAGGCTATCACATACCTCAGAATATGTTCTGTGTCTTACTTCGCAACCCGTTGAAAAGCTATGAAAGGCAGTACATCAGACACAATCTTCCATATCTGACAGTGAAGACATCATAGGAGTTCTCTCCTGTTGACAGGTTAAGAAACTTAACGCTTCTTTCGTAATATACCTTAAGTTCTCTCAAGAACATCCAGAAACCTGAATATGGGTAGGCATGGGTAGCAACAGGATCTGTGCTGTATTTTTCCTGCTTTAGTGTTTCATGTCCTTGCTGAAATATGACCTGGGGAAGTGTAGCAAATGATTCCTTACCTGTCAGTTTTAAAAACTCTAATTAAATACATTTTTACAAATTAGGGTAAAGGTACAAGCTAAGAATTGTCAGAGGCTGTTCTCCAAAAAGACCTCAGTAACACTGAGGGGCATGGAAAAGGAATGATGTGATTCACACAGAGCTGGGGTTTACATGAGCAAACTGTGTATGAAATTACTCAAATATAAGTGTGTTTGGTTTATGCCATTGCTTGCATGAGTAGTGTAAAATCTTCAGAGAATCATAGAGTAGTTTGGGTTGGAAGGGACCTTAAAGATCAACCATTTCCAACCTCCCTGCCACAGACCTCGCACTACACCAGGCTGCCCAAGGCCCCATCCAACCTGGCCTTGAACACCTCTAGGGATGGGGCAGCCAGGACTTCCCTGGGCAACCGGTTCCAGTGTCTCACCACTCTCATAGTGAAGAAGTTCTTCCTTATGTATAGTTTAAATTTACCTCTCTCCAGTTCATACCCATTGCTCCTAGTCCTGTCACTTTCTTTGTAAACAGGTTCACATGCTCTTTGTGGTGGCAGGTAAAAGTGTCTCAAGTAGGAGCAAAATATGGCATTGCCGACAAGGTCATAGAATTGTAGAATCGTTTAGGTTAGAAATGACCTTTAAATAACATTACATCGAACTATAAACCTAACACTGCCAAGTCCACTACTAAACCATGTCCCCAAGGATGAGCAGAAGTCAAAGACTGATCTTTCAGATTTAAGTACAGAATCTGTTTTCTGGCTTCTGCGTGTGGTGAATCCCATGCATCCTCCCACATTGAGGGCAGCAGATATGAATACTTTGAATTCCTTTATTGTACCTGAAAACCTCAGCAGTCGGAGATATATGTTGCTATCTTTTTGTTGTAAGACAGAGCCTAAGACTGGAGACGCCTCAACAAGGTGCTGTTTGTTATAGTGCAGGTTCTTCCTAGCAGCAGTAGCAGCCTTGTGTAAACTAGCTGGAAGATTGCTTTATATGCAGTTTGGAATATGTAGGCTTAGCTGCCTGCTTCAACAGTGTAAAAGCCCATTCGAACGGAGATATGAAGTGCTTCCTTCCTGACTCTTGGACAGCAGCAGTTTTGTACTCATGCCATCATGTTAAGTAGCTTTGGCCTACAAATATTTGCTATGCTATTTAAAAAGCAGTTGTGAATTCGGTCAGTGAACAAGGTAACTGCAACCCAAGTAATTGAGAAGCCTCTATGAACTAGAATCTCCAGCCAGGAGGAGGAGATCGTAGCAGTAAGGTTGTATTCACAGCTGCCAGCTGGGGTGATGCCTGTAATCTTTATTTGTTAAAGGTAATGAGAGAGCTTGTGAGTGCAAGAAAACAGCTGCGCTGTAAGACTTGGTTGCTCTTACATTTATGTGATGAATCAGATGTAGAAAAGCAATGCTAACACTTGCATGCTAAATGTATATGTGTATTTTTGCATATCGTAAGTGATTAATTTTTAAGAGCCCAAAGAAGATGATGAACTTGGTATTGACTGGCACAAAATACTAATTTAATACACATGGCTGCTGAAGACCTGCTCACTGACAGTAGCTACAGTTTATTTACATTCAGCACCCATGCAGGTGTAATGAAACTTGGAAATTCATTTTTACCCCACTTTACTCTGTAAAAATCAAATACTATAAAATGAAGAAGCTTGATTAAAATAAATATGAAGGATAAAATGTTTCCAAGAGACAGACAGTCCTCTCAGAGGGCAGCAGCACTGGGGTGCCATCTCTTTGAAAAAAATAAGAAATGACATTTCAAAAGCGAGGGCCAGTCCAGTGAAGGACTAAGCATTACAATTCAGTTCGGTTTCAAATTAATTTTGAAAATTCAGATTTCCATGAAAATTCAATTTCAGATATCTGAAAGACTTCCAACAAATGCAAATGGGTGCGTTTGGGCAAAGATTTCAGTGTTAGTTGAATGTATTCAAAGCTTGGGGTTCCCTATTACGGAGAAGAGAGATTTCTTATGTATTTTGAAGATACCACCTCAGCGGCTGGTAGTAGCAGCTTAAAACTGGTATGAATATTAGAAATCACCAGGAAAGGAATTAGAAACCAAGTGGTGAATTCTTGTTCTAGTATAAGTTTTCAGTGTTGCACAGTAGGTAGATCTGTCTTTAGAGGACATGGTAAGAGTTGATAATAAGGAGAGACCATAAAATGTCAACTGGATCTCTTATGAAAAACAACTCCGTAGACTGAGACACGCCAAGGGCGATGTGGTAGAATGCTGTAGAAATGTGGGTGGCACCTGAGAACTTAAATGAAGAATGATTGGTCATAGATTTTTGAGCAAGGTCCTTGAAAGAAGCAACATCAGAGAAATAGTCTGCTGCCGCATTGACAAACAAGCACATATGTTCTCATACAGGTGTAGGTAAACTGGAACTTGTAGCTGCAAATGTAAATACTTAAAAATGAGAGAGAGAAAAGTAAACATGACTGGAGTTTGCACTTTCCTGTGCATCTACTGTCAGAAGCAGCACATTAGTATGTTTTGTTCTTATGTGCAGGCTCGAGAGTATGGAAGAACCCATATAAGATGGCTAAAAATGATACAGGTGTTGGAGTGTTAATCTTTAAGTTTTGGTTACCCTGTTGGCCTGATGTTATACTGCTTAAAGTTCTGTTCACAATTAGAGGGTGTGGATAAATGCAGGTGTTAAAATGCATTAACAGCTTGGAAAGAATGTTTAAACTTCCTTTACTTTATGGCACTTAAGAGGCAGTTGCCCGCTGTTTTCTTGAGTGGCTGAGGCCATCTTTATTTTCTGAGAAATAGCAGAACACAGGAACTTAGCTTACAATTTGATGGTTTTAATTTCTTCTGTCTTTCACAAAATTCTTGTTGAGCTGAAATCACTTAACTGTGTTGGTTTTGTTTGTTTGAAAACTGTGCTTATCTTGAGCATTTTTATATGCACTATGTTACTTTACACTCAACACAATTCCATGTCAGGTACACAGAGTATAGTAATGCTGAAAAGTAAAGTAAATTGAATTAATGCTTCCTAAATCCTCAGAAGTTTTAAGTGCCTTGTTCTGCCCCTGTCCTTTAGGGTTTTGCTCTGCCTGAGGTTTGCTTTTCTTCAAGAAAGAAAAACAAATTTTATTTCTGTAGTTTACTATTTTGGCACTTGGAAGGAATTTACCTGAAAGGGAAACATGGCTTAGTGAAGATACAAAGATTAATGCAAACTATTTTCTGGCCTATTTAATGGGGTTTTCTTGGTTTCCTTTTTTTTTTTTTTCTTCCCAAAAAAACCCCTGAGCTCTGACATTTTCAGTTGTTAACAGCCTTCTAGTTGAAAAAATTTGCTGTGCTACAGAGGCACTGTAAAGTATCTTTAACTTGGAACTCATGGTAGGGTGAGGTGGTAACAACACCTACATTGCATGTCAAACCTTAGGAAACACAAAAATATAGTGACTGTTAATATGCTTCTCACTTGAGTCCTTGAGTCCAGTGAAATACCTTATGAGAGGCTACAATTCATCATGGTGTTCTAACCTGTTCTGCTTGGGTAAAGATAGCCAACTTCACTTTAGAGCAGAAAGTAAACAAAGGGCCTGTAGCCTTTTGTGTAGTAAGATAAGAAAGAGAAAAATAGAATTAGAAATAAGAGTACACATCCAAGAGACATGAGATCTCAATTTGGTTCCTTCTAAAAAGGTTCAAATGCTGTTTTCTGCAGTCTGAGAAGAGTATTTTTACCCATCAGTCTTTGCATTGAAGCAAAGAGTTAAAAATTGATTGAGCCAGAAGGAAAACATGAACAATCTTCTGTGATTCTCCCACTTGTTGCCCTTCCATTGCTAGTTCCCATTGTGCTGGAATTCTCCTACTATTTTGCAAGTTTAAATTAAAACATATTTAGGTAATTTTTGGTTTTTTGGTGCTGAGAAGTCTCAACTCAAAAGTACATTACTGTCTCTTGGCTAATATGTGATGACTTCATTGCATACTGTCATGAAATATACTCTGATTGTAATACTAAACACGTTGGTTTGAAGAAGGCAATTTCTAAGGAGATAAGTCTCATGTAAAAGTTTACTTTCGGGAAGGGGATTTAAAAAGCAATAATGAGGCTTTTGAATTTCTTTGCTATATTAGTGGAACACTAAAGCCCTAACAATATGCTATCCTAGACAAGCTTTTTTGGTAGAAAATACCTGACATCACTTAAAATGCTGTTCTTAAAAGGTGTTCTATCTCAAAAACATCTCAAAAAGCACTACCTGGACTTATATAAAATGTTAGTGTAGACTGCCAAGTCACCTTTCTCCTCTCTAGCTGATCAGAACTGAAGTTCACTAATGAAAACTGGCATGCCCTCACTCTAGATCCACAAGCACACATGCAAATTCATGGATCTTTTTAATATCCATGTGGGTTCTCTGCCGATGTACTGTCTGTGGCTGGATTCAGACTTCTCTTAACTTGCTGGACCTGCGTACTGGCTAGGTCAGCTCGATTCTCCGTAACAAATATATCCATGCATTTGTCTTTCAGCATTCTCACACTTGCAGACCCCTTGAATATCAGCAGAGGCCCTCTGTCCATGCCTTGATCCTGGGCTTCCTGTTAATTGCCTTATGCATTTTGCCAGTAAATTATCTTCACCGTGATCGTTTGCTCCCTTCACCACCTTGGAGATAATGTAAACCCCACCCTCCATCCTGTGGAGCCAGTGCCCAGGCACAGGATTCCTTATGACCTGCAATCCTGTTCTAGCTGATATGCAGAGACTCTCACTCAGCTTTACTCTAGTCGCCCTAGTAGCTGCCATCCAGGCACGTTGGACCTAATGACTGTGATGTCCAGTGCTGGAAACCTCATCTCCAGTTGCAAGGGCCTTTCCACCCAGTATCTGACACCAATTGCTGGCTCTGAATTCACCTTCTGTGGGCAGCCCAGAAACTTTCTCTCTAGTCTATGGCCCCTCCATCTACTAATGCTGAGACCCCCATCCACTCCAGTTGCTGGTCCCACAGATACAGGGTTTTCTCCTGAGGTCTGATCTGGTTGCTGGTCCAAATTCTGTCATGCCGAGTCTCAGTTCTTAGCGCCTAGTCCTTACAGCACTCACATGGGCTAGAGAGGAAGTTTACGTAGTAGGATAGTTAAGATTTGTTATTAGGTTTTGCAGAGTCCCTCTTGTCCCTCTCCTAATTTACAAAGTCCAGGCTGTCTCTCTGTGAAGCTGTGCCTATAGATTCTTAATGGACAATTAATTAGCGACTGGAGTCTTTCCTTCTTCGTGATTGTCTCTCTTATCCCTTGTCTGTTGGGTTTGTGTCACCGTGTGTTTTATTCATTACTTCCCTGTTATTTATATCTTCCTTTGAGCTGAAAGGTCCTTGATCTGAGCACCTTATTAAAGCAAATACTCTTGAATTCCACATACCTTCACGGTGTGTTGCTTTTGTATAGTTTAAAAAATAGGTGTTTTTTTCCCAGTGAAATATGTAGAGGGGTGAATCCATCTTGGCTTTTTTTTTTTTAAAGATATTATCTTTGTCATTTTTATAATAGATGTCTCCTGTTCACGACCTACTGCTTCTAGCATTTAAAAATTTTCAATTAAGGACTTTTTGCTAAATTTTCTACACAAAGTGCAAATCTAATATAACATGGCATGGAAGTGTAAATGGTTTACTTTGAGGGCTGAAAGAAGTGCAAGAAGTTCTGTGGCAACAGAGATGGTATTCATGAGGCTGTTGATATAACTGATATGTTGTATGGATTTACAAAGTAGATGCAGTGTGGATGCCTAAGCAAAAAGGAAGGGTAAAAGGAAGATATCAGTGTTTGGGGTTTTTTGTTTGTTTGTTTGTTTGTTTTTTAAACTGGGTAACCATCCACACTGTGAATTGACTGTAGTTTTTTGCTGTATGTAATCTGTTACTTTTGTGCTGTGGAGCTCCTTGAAAAGCATCTCTGGCTTTCATTTATCTTGCCTTTACCAGTTCTGTGATGGCTTTTATTAGTTAAACTGGAGTCTAATAATGTAATTCTGAACTCTTCTTTGAATGAACCTTAGGAATGTGTTTCAGGAAGGTGTTGTATGTGTGCAACTAAACAGGTTTAATTTGTATAAAAGGTTCTTTCCAGAGGAACTTTCTAGAAACTTTGAGCCGCTGACTAATTACTTATTTGACTGAGATCAGTTTGGTAGGCTCAGCTGTTTGCTGTGCTACCAAACCATTGGTTGCTTTGATTTTTCAACAGGAAAGGATGTATTGTGCTTGCTTGTTTTGAGGAGTTCTTACCATACATGCTCTCTTTGCTGTGTTGTCTCACCCAATAGAAACGTAGTGTGACACACAGGATTATGAAGTCATCGTCTTTTTTTGGGGAATCTTAATGGCTTTAGTGTTTTATTGATTTAATAGTAGAGTGGTTCACTACCTGGAAATACAAGGGAAGTATGGTGTTTATTTGCTCAAGTGATCAAGTTACTCATTAAATATGGCAATCACTTCATTCTGAATGTGTTTTGATTTCTTTGGGAAAAGCACAAATAGGGTTTAGTATGTAAGCTGAAAACTGATATTTGCCCCTTAATAAGTAGCTTTTTATTGTTAAGTGGCTTGTGCTGAGCATAGACATCAACTAGCTCAGGACAAGCAAGTAATTTCTAATTATTATTACAACACTGACATGTCATTTCTTTTTGCAGACAGTCATAGATGCCCATATCTTTCCAGCTCTTATAAATATTTTGCAAACGGCTGAGTTTCGGACAAGGAAGGAAGCTGCTTGGGCAATTACAAATGCAACATCTGGAGGCTCTGCTGAACAGATCAAGTATGAAATAGTTCAAATCTTTCAGTGCAGTTGGGTGAAGTAGTGTTTGTGCAAGAATTCATACTGATAACCTAGAAACTGGAAAACCTTTCTGTATGCTTTCAGTGTTTGTCTCCAGAGAGACTGCATCTTTGTGTGGAGTTACGAATGAGCCATTCATTCCTTGAGGGAGAAATTGTACAAGAATTTTAGCTGTTATACTTACTTCATTAATTGAAACACTCCTTTTATGTGAAAATACTAAATGCAACTCTTAGACTTGTTTCCCAGTGGTCACTGTAGAGTGTAACCAAGTGCATTTGGAGTCTGGGGTGGAACAACTCAGGCCTCCAGACAAGGGCATCGTGTGCATTGCTTTTCCTGTTTAACTTATGCCAGTACATTAAACTTGTATGCAAATTTGTATAAAATAATAAAATTATGACTATGTTAAATCAATGTAGTTGATATTAAGATAAAAATTTAGAAATTAAATTCATACGATTATAAATTTAAGTCACAGAATCAAATTATTATTTCATATCTATGTACAGAGAGAGTGAAACAGAAGATATTCTGAAGTTACTTTCATTGTTTCACCACAATTGACTGGATACAAGTAGATGTCTAATTTCTCCAGGTTCTGCAATTGAGTTGATATTTTATCTGATTGTTTTGGGTCTTATACTTTCACGCTAAGTGCTTAAATGGCTACAGCAATTATAATTTACAGACAATTCACTGGGTTCTATGTGGTGTTTTTCAGATATTTAGTAGAACTGGGATGCATCAAACCACTCTGTGACCTCCTTACAGTAATGGACTCAAAGATTGTGCAAGTAGCACTGAGTGGGCTGGAGAATATCCTGAGGCTTGGAGAACAGGAGTCCAAACGCAGTGGCGCTGGCATTAATCCTTACTGCGCTCTCATCGAAGAAGCATATGGTATGAGCAAAACATCTGTGGAAGTCAGGGGTTACAGCAATGATCACAAACCCATTAGAGTTTGCAGTAGATAAAAGTTCTATTGATTTCCTTATCACTTCTGCCTGAAAATTAACTGTTCTTCAATGGGTTTCCGTTTACCAACATACTCCCATCTGTTACATTATTTTTGTCTGTATGTAGCTTGGAGACAGTGTGTGCAGATCTTTTTTTCTTAATTTCTTCTGACCCTGAGGCAGCCTTCTGGGTGTCGTTCAGTCTCATTATCTTTCCTCTGCAGCAGGTAAAAGTTCAGGTGCACTGCTCTGTTGCTCAGCTTTCGAACTTGTCCCTTCCCTCTCTGCTACCCTGTTAGAATTATGGCAGCAGCATCAACTTTTTTGTTCGCCTTTTCTGTGCTGGGGTTCTGGCATGCACCAGTGTAATTTCATCCCAGTTCTGAGACACTGCTGCTCTTAAGGTTGGTTTCCTTGTTGACTGGCAAGTACTCATTAAGAAAAATAAACTGGATTGTTGAGAGCAGTATAGAACAGGTAGCATATACAGTATCACTGAACATGGTTTCTTGAACCAGTGTTCCTTTCCTGGTTACCTTGACTTCCAGGGAAAAGTTATATCAGAATAGGATTTTTCCTTGCCTGGTTCTAGGTTTTAACTTCACTTTTCATGTCTGTGTTATGGAAATGTCTATAGAGTATCAGAATTGTTTCCTCTGTTCTTCATATATAGTAAAATGAGCAGATAAGAAAGCCACTACAATCTACAGTATTACAGATATACTGTAGTGGCTAGGACTTGCATTTCAATATAGTATCATTCTTAGGTTTCAGAGATGGTTTAGCTAGCTTGTATTATTTTCATTTGTTTCTGACTTCAAGCCCTGAGTTTGCCCATTTGCCCGAAAACTGGTTGCATGAGTTTATTTGCATTGTTTTTACACAATACAGATTAGGTAATGGAGTCTTCATCCTTGGAAGTGTCAAAGACTTGGCTAGACATAGCTGAGCTAATCTGGTGTTGGTAGTAGTGCTGGGCTGGGCTGGGCTGCAGGTTGGACTTAGGTGGTTACCAGAAATCTCTTCCAACTTGCAATTTTGTGATTCTGTAGTCACAGTCCTTATAAACAGAGCACTGTGAACACACTTTGAGGAAACGTGGTCCTAAAAGTCTTTGAGGACATGTTCTTTATGCATTCGAGCTCATTGATTTCATTTTTTCAGTGAGAGGGTAGAGACAGACAGAAAGCATGAAACATATCACACAGTTACAGGGAACTCTGAAATTCAACCTGGCTTTCCTTAGTTGCAGAGAGTACAAGATGGGTAAGGGTGTCCATAGAGAGACCTGTTCTTTGTGAAGGTGGGAGGGAATTGTTGTAGAACCTGATGTTCACCACAGACTGAAAATGATCATGGTCATATTCTTTCACAGAGCTGTAACTTCTGTGCACATTTTTACTCTGCAGGCTTGGACAAGATTGAATTCCTGCAGAGCCATGAGAATCAAGAGATTTATCAGAAGGCCTTTGGTCTCATTGAGCACTACTTTGGAACAGAAGATGAAGACAGCAGCATTGCCCCACAGGTGGATATCAACCAGCAACAGTACATCTTCCAGCAGTGTGAGGCTCCCATGGATGGCTTCCAGCTCTGAGGTGCCCCTGTGCTGTGTGCTCCTCTACCTAGCCAGTCCTGTTGTCGAGCCACAAGCCACCCTTGGAGTGATTCTTTCAATGTTTTCCATAACCCTGTTTGCGCTCATTTGCTTGCCTTGTGCACATGCTCTTACATACGTCTGGAAAACTTCTGGCTCTCCGTGGCAGGATGCCCCCTTCCTTGGCAAGGGGTCACCAGAATCACCCTTCTCCACTAGGTTCTGAACCTCTCCACTGTCATCTTTGTGGAGCTGAGGCACCTTTCTGTACTTTCAGATATTCCCTGCTCCTATTACAGGAAAATAATCCCTCCTCCACTGGCCCCCCACACTCCTGGCATCCGAGATAAGGCTTCCTTTCTCTTGTATTTGCTGCAGTGTGTGCCTGCAGTCCAGGGAGACATTCAGACTTTCTGAGAACGGAGCTGATTTCATCCCCCTTGTTCTTCCCTGGATGCCTCTTTGGATGGCTGTGTGAGAGAAGTTAAATCTTCACATGCAACGTATCCATCCACTTTGCTGTGCCAGCCCCCCGGCATATAGAACATGTTGCAAATAATGGAGTAAGTTCTCTGTCCCCTGCAACAACAGGCTGCAATGGACATGTTTTGTGATTCTTAAGAATACCGTACACATCTGGCCCCATTCCTTGTCAACACTGAGCTCCCAAGCTGGATTGCAGACCACTGTGGAGATTTTTATACCTTCCCAGTCTTTCCTCTCCATCCACAAAAGAGAGAGAGCCTGCAAATAGGTCACTCTTACCACCTACCCAGCAATGACTTTCCAAACCAGCTTCTAGAATGGAAAAGCTCCTCCCATTTCTGCTTGCCAGCATAGTATGATCCAGCCGGGCTTTCCTTACAAATCATGCCCTTTCTGACTTCATGCTCCGGAGTCTGGTCCTTGGTATTATAGGTATGGCTGAAAAATTCCTGTCTGCCTCTCTACATTTTTACACAACGTGACTTGAACAGATCTATCTTCTGAAAAATTACCTTCCAAATACAGGAATCTTAATTTGTAAAACTTGGCACAAGGAGTGTTAGATCTCCTTTTCATTTTCACAAGACAAGAGCTTCCTCTCCAGCTCACCTGATAAAATAGAGTCCTGGTCAAGCCTCTTACTTAACAACTAAAATGATACTACATTCAGTGGATAGTAATATCACAGCCAGATCTGCCTGGCCTTTTCATTTCTTTTTTCCCTTTTGCTGTTTACGGGACTTCGGGTGAATTAGCATGGAACGCATGGTTCCTACAGGTGACATCTGTAAGGCATCGCTGACTGCATGACAGCTGTCATCCACAGCTGTAGACTGCCCTTCTGCTAGCAGCATGTTCTTGGCTCCGCAACCTGCTTGGATCACAGACATCTGATGCAAAGGCCAGCCACTCCTCACCGAGTTCAGCTGATAGCGACACCAAGCTCTTCACAAAACTGACAAGATGCTACGTGGTTGAAAGTGGCACTTCCTTTTCTGTAAAAGCATTGGATTCTCCAGGCTGTCTGCGATTTTGGATGCTTGGAACGTACATTTGTCCAGTGTAAACATTTCAGAATTGCCGCAGATGATGGCAGTGTCATGGATGTGTGGTAAATGTTGGTGGCAGAACTGCCTGCAAGATCCTCCTGTCAGTCAGAAGCCACTGCAAAGGCAAAACCAGCCCATCGGGTACAGAATAATAAAAATCTACAAATTGCTTGTCAAAGAAAGAAGCGAGGCAAAGGCCTGACCATCAGCTCTGTGTGACCAATATTTAAATACAGTCTTCAGTTCAGGATGGAGACTCTGACCTGTGTGGCCACTGCAGAAGCCACCTGCTGTCTCCCTAGCTAAGCCAGTTGGCCTCCACCTTCCTTCTCCCAGTTATTTTCTCTAGTGCTGCTTTGTGCTGAAGGAACATTTAGTTTACTGCACTTGATCTGTAAATGGACTTCAATTCTTTGTAATTCTAGGGGGTTAAATTTGGTGGTTAATTTAAAAAAAAAAAGAAAAAAACCCCTCAATGTTGCCTTTACATCACATATAAATAACTGTGTTTCTCTTTTCTTGAAGAGTGATAGAAGCACTGATTAGTAGCAAAATCTTGTTTTAGCTTTTGGATTTTTTTGTGCTGGATTTTTTTACGTGTAAATTTCCAATAACATGTCATTTCTATAAGATTTGTTTAAAATCATGTACCTCTTATTGGATGGTATAAAAATGCTACATATTTTGTAAACAAATCTGAGCAAAGTGTGTGTGCATATATTCTGTATATTCATATATGTATATTCTGTGTATATATACACCAGCGTGTATATATACATATATCCACACACACGTGTATATATATACACATGCAGATGTGTGTATATATATACATATCTATATATCTATATCTATATATATATAAGTGTTTTCTCTTCCAGGCTAGTGAAAACAATGTGGTGCATTGGCGTTTCCCTTCCCTATACCCCAAGAAAATAATGACAATTGCCTCTAAATGAGTGAATTAAAAAGAGAGTCCATTTAAGCTGAATGGTGTGCCTTCCTGTGTGAGTAGCTGGGCTAGTGTTTGCTACTTTTGCAGTGGATCTGTGAATTCAGAGCAGATAAGTATAAATCTTTCAGCTTGGTTTGTTTGTTTGAGGTGACAGGCTTGGTTGACACAGGTAATGTTGTTGTCATATATTCTTAGACTGTGTAAGGCATTTGACTGGTAGCACATAACATTTTGACTGAAAACTAAAATAATACAAAAAAAACATGGCACACATTAAATGGATTAAAAATGTGGCTAACTCCTAGGTCTCAATTTAATTTTAAATGGTGCTTAATTGAGTGCATTTCCATCGAGATCTTCCAGCGACCAATTATCGGTCTTGCTTTCCTTAGCCTTATTAATGGGTTGAAAGGAAAGATAATCTAACAAAGGCTGCAGGTTATGAGAGTATTGAAGGGAGATCAGACTTGTGAATTATGAAAGTGACAGCTCACTGGTGCAGACTGATCAGAATTACTTGGTAAACCAAGAGCAACTAAACAATTTGCATTTTAACAGAGCCAAACACGTAGTGTAACATTACCCACCTAATAACGAACATTCAGGCTGCTTTTCTGTTTTGGGAGGAAAAGTGCCTGTGCAAGAGTATGAGGATCATGGTTTGTTTCACTTGAACACTGTTTGCTAATGCGTTTCTGTGTGACTGATATGATGCTTACAGGTACAAAAGGATTTCTTAGTCGAAACAGGGAATTTGTATTAACTTCATATTCAGCATTGTTGCAACTTGCTCTGCTTTCCCAAGGATGTGCTGTGCTCAGACAGAAAATAAGTCGGAGAGCGTCTCTGGCTTCCACTTCTGTGAAGGTCACACTGTGTTTTAAATGATCTGTTCTTGTTTTGTGTCTAAGTAGGAAACACGAGTAGTGAGTGTGGTCTAATGTATAAAGGACAGGCCAAACTGGGGTTCTTGGTTCCCTCTCTTAGCTATGCTGTGTAGTGTGTAGTGCCAGAAAAGTGATCTCGCCTTTTTTTTCTGCCCTTATCCTGAGAATGGAAGTTTATACATTTTTTGTCTACTTGTTGAGAACAGATCAAAGCACCTTCTGAAAGCCCCACAAGCCAATAAGGTGAAATGATTCATCAGAACAAGAATCTCGGAGTTGTTCTTGTAGCATCTGTTGAACTGGGCTTTAGAAAAAGGTAGATGTGGGACTACAGAGAACTGTTACCTGCCCATCCTGTACACAGACCTGTCGTGCCTTTTAAGTGTTATGTATTTGCTGGAGCAACAAACAGGGAGCCATCATTCCTTCTCTTGGTAAAGTTCCTAATGGGATGTGTCGGGCAGGGTCACTCACTGAAATCAGGAGGTTGCAGCAGACGATAGACAGAAGGTTAGTGGAAACTCAGTAACTGAGCCAAGACCAGTGCTTGGGGCTCCTGGGAAGACACACCACACACAAAAAATCCTTTGAGGCAACTGCTGCTCAAAGAATTCAGCTGGATCTTAAGTTCCTGCATTGGTTCCTTCATGCCAGCCAACCAACTACTGGTGGTCAAAGTCTGTTCATCTACCCTTAAGGGAAGGAAGGAAGGCATTGACCCTGGAAAACCTACATGTTCTTGAACCTGCATTTCTAGAACTTATCAGCACTGAGACTGTTAAGAACCAAGTCCCAACACCCAGTCCTAAATGTGACAATTCTGATGATGCACCTCTGTGATACCCTAAACAGCTGTTGCACCTCCCTGTCAGCCTTAAGTGATTCCCTCATCTTCCAGGGTGGTTTCTTTGCTTCCGGGATCAACACAACATGTTGTTAGTACTGCTCCACACTGATTTGAGCCAGTAGACGTGAAGGTCTTTCTTCAGACACCTGAGTCTTAGTAGGAACGTAATCGGGACCTTTTTGTGTGCTGCTGTGGCCGTGCCTGTAGGTCTCCTGTGTGCTCTTTGAAGGTAGCGGTCAAGTTGTCAGACAGATTGTTTTCAAGTTGCCAGCACTGGGAAGTTTAAGTTGCCTCTGGAACAAGTACAGCAATGTGGCACACGGTATAGGATTGATAATTTGGGTTTTTTTTGAGTAAGCGTGGTGTTGCAGATGGAAGCAAAGGGGAGAGAGAAACTTAAATACTGTTTAAGGGCTTAGTATGTTCCCCGCCAACAGGCACAGTTATACAGGCTGTGGGCTAAAGCTATGAACTAAACAGGTGATGCAAGAAGTATTCAGTTCCCCAGTCAGTGAGGCTGGCTGCTTAGGGCAGAACTAACTAGTAGTTTTTTAGTCATTGTCTGTGTTTAGAAGTGTTTCTTGGAAACCTTCACACTAGGAAAGAGGCAGTTTCTGTCATTGCCCTCTGAGAAAGATAAACCTGTCTTTTCTGGTGCCCAGCTGCTTGCACAGAAAATACTGCAGCAGTTGGGAGTGAACTGGAGACAGTGCATCAGCCTTTTATTTGGGACTCTAGAGCCTACATGGAATCTGAAAGGAGACACAAATGTATGCAGTGATGCCCAGGTTTTACGGTAGATATTGAATGGTGGGGATAATGGAGTGATAAAAGGAAATGACATATGACTTCTACATGGATCTTCCATCTAACCACTGGACTGAAGTTCAATTTTTGACTAACAGCATAAGGCTTGTAGAAATTTAAGTAAAGTGAAAAACTGGTGACTGCTGCTGCTCTGGGGTTTTCCTTTTTAAGGGGTATTTTACATATTTTTATTTGAAATACTTTACCAGCTGTACAACTCTGAATAGTTCTGTTTCCCAAGCTAGATGAGGTACCTGCCAACTCTGCTCACAGAGAGCACTTGAAGTGCTTATTGAAGGGGAGACAGTTTTGAGTGCTGCATGGATTTAGAGTCTCCCATTACCATGCATAAATCAAAACATGAGTTTAATTTCCTGGTAACCTGAAATACTGCCTGAAGTGCATGTTGTTCTTTTTTGGTCTCATGTAATACATAAAGGAGTACAGGCATATTGTGAGGGAAGAGAGATCCTGTCTGCTTAGTAGTATGGCAAAGAACTAGAGCTCTCATGGAAGATCTGTTCTTGCACCTGAAGTGGAACTGAGGACAACTTATATTTAAGGCTTGCTCTGTGTGACTGATAGTGTACTTGTGATAATTGTCTTACAGAGAGTCTGATGATGGGCTGTGGCATCAGCTGAAGGTTGTAACTGCTGTGGTGGAATGACTGCACAGCTTGTTTTGCTGCCCCATCCCTGAAGGTGTTCAAGGCTGGGTTAGATGAGGCTTTGAGCAACCTGACCAGTGGGAGGTGTCCCACTGGCAGGAGGGGTGGAGCTGGATGGGCTTTGAGGTCCCTTCCAACCCAGCCCATTCTATGATTGTGATTTGTTTGATTGGGTACATCTCATCAGTGAGGGATACCCATAAATGCAATTCATAAAAAGGTGGACTGCAGCAGTTACTTTCCAGCTCTAGAGAAAAGGAACAAAGTACTAGAGAAGATTGTTCTAGGTATCTTATTACTTCTCCTTTCCAGATGTAAAGATGAGATTTACCTTGTATTTTTAGTAGAGCTTTTAGTTTTTTGTTAGCAATAGCACCAATTTTTAGTTGAGTGCTTTGAAAAAATTCTGCCTCCCACTATCAGAAAGCTCACGAACTAAACCTGTCAAACACACGTTATCTTCCATTTGTGGTATCCCCAGTGGCCAGCTAGCAGGTAGTCCTGGGGAGTAAACAGAGTTTGAAACAGTCCTCACAATCCCAAGTGCCATTCGCTTCCAAAATGAGAGGGGGTGTGTGGTTGCTGCAGGCTGCTCAACGTGAGCAGCATCTGACCCTCCTGGGATGAATGGCAGATATAGGACTGCTAGGAGTTGCTTTATGCAGGTACTGCTGCTCCTAAAACTTGAGGCCTAAATCTTTAAATGAGCAAGTATCAGGAGAGCACAAATGACAAAGTAAAGCAGGGGAAAATGCAAATAAAAATAGTTTGGAAAAGAGCTCAGCAGCAGAGGGCAGGGTCAGTGTTGCTCAAAATACTCATCTCTCTTCCCTTAGCTTGGCCATTTCCTCACCTCACTGCCAGCTCTGGTGTAAAAAGCTATTAGGTTATCTGTGACATGCTGGTTCTCTGGAATGCCCCTTCACTATCACTCCCCCTTGTTTTATCAAAGGGAGGCAAGTCCTTCACTTAAAACAAATGCAGCCAGGCTATATGGGGCCTAGAACAGGTACGTAAGCAAACTTTACTAACTTCGATGATGTTGATGCAGGTCATACGATTTTCTTGACTCAAGGGGCCCTCTAATAAATATTCTCTCTTGCACAAAGAAGAACTTATGGAATATTTTAAGCAACCTGTAACAATACAGAATACATAGAGCAGCATCTTCCTGAAGATACTTGAAATAGTGATAGTGGATGACTGCCCAGCAAAGGTATTTCATTTGTTTAAGTTATGGATCTGCAAGTCCTTTTGTGTCCCAGTTATTGTCTCCTAAGTGGCAAGTATGAGTGCAAGACTTGGTAAAGGATCTTGGTGCCATGAGTGCAGGTGCAGCTCCTGTGGGGTTTTAAAAGGCGCTCGGCCTTGTGCATTGCACATGTAGGAAACTATTGTCTATCCAGTTTGCTCACTTGTCCTATATGACTAATCGTGAAAAAGAGTTTAGAGGAAAGAGGAGGATGTTAGAAAAAGAAAATAGGTATTTCTGGTTTTAATGATTACAGGATAATGTACTACTTCTTTCTTGAATATGAGAGTACAGAATTATCACATAGGACAGTTGAGACTATATCCTCTTTCCAGTGCTGAAAAAGACATCAGCTTTTCTTTCCCAGTCCTTGGTCTCTTCATTTCCTCCTCTAAGGTTTAGCAGATGTGGTAGCTTCCTCCCTCCATTGAGCTTTCTTCTCCAGGTTTATGGTTGTAAGAGATTCATGCCTTTTTACAGCCTGCGAGAGAATAACAAAGCCAGAGCAGAAAGCATCACCTAAAGGACAGCAGAAACGCAACTTGAATCAATAGTTTAAAAAATACTTGGCCTATCCTTAGCGAGGCACAGTTCTGTCAGCTTTAATGCCAGGAAGAAAGAGGGCTGACAGAACATTGAGTCTATTTTGGCCTAAACTTATTACTTCTCTAGGAATAAATTAAACCCTTTTGTTAAAGGCACTGGCCAATGTAGTCTGTGTTTCTGGCCAGTATTTGAAATTAATATCTGGTCTTCAGAAGTCAGAGGTACTGGAAACAAACCAAAAACTAAGCAGCAGATTCCAGCTGCTGTGAAAACAAGGGTCCCAAAGCAGCTGACCTCTCTTTCTGGTGTTTGCATTCATACTACTCCAATGTAGGAGGAAAATATTCTGGGAATTGTCAATGTTTGATCTCTTCTGCTAAATCCAGGGAAAATGTTTTCACTGTTTTGTTTCACAGAGCTGCATTCTTTTCATTTTGGTATTGGAATGATGACAAGTAGAAGTGTCGCTCGACACTTCAGTAGTTGTCAGTGCTGGGGTTGAGACTGTCACCAGTTTGAAGCTTTCTCTAGAACACTGAGAAGTCCACAGAAACAAGATCTGCATGTTGTCCTCAGAAGAACTACTTTCGAGAAAGGCAGCACACAAGTAAGGTTCTGCACACACAGATGTTTTAAGCTTGGGGTTTTCTGTTTCCAGTCATCCTTCGAAGAATGTAGGCCATGTTTCTGTTACTGCTGTGCTTTAATCGAAAGCAACATGACAATAAGCTGCACAGATTATATTCACATTCCTTGACTTTGACACTAAATGCTGCTGAGAGACTTTAGCTTGGCTTCAGTACACAAAAAGCAGTCCTTGCTTCTTTACAGAAATGCCACAAAGTTAATAGTTCACCAGCTATGTTAAAAACCATGTAAAATTGAAGCACAACTAACCTTTGCCACACTTGGAAACTTAACTCTTCTTATGATGCAAATTAAATCATAGACCTGCCACTGTGCTGAACTTTGATGCCAAATTCCATGCAAGTGAAGGATGCTCAGCCTCTACAGGACTTGAAAGCTTTTCTATGAAATAGTTTTTCAATTCAACAGACAAGAATAGTTTGAGAAAAGTTGTTCTATCCATCCTGAAGGAGGGCTATTTTCCAATGCAATTAAAAGGCACAGAATTATTTCTGACCATCTCCCCACTGTTTAAAAATGTTCTGAGAATTCTCGAGTCTGTCTGTGGAGAATCATGCTCATTTGCTATTTCTTTTAATGCTTATTCTGCAAGTGCTGAAGCGTGTAGAAAGGTATTTGTAATGGGACTGTGCAGCAACTGCAGGGACCTTATGGCCAAAGGAACATTTACCTGCCGGCCCCAACCACAGAACAGAAGGTACTCTTCTCTTTCCTTTCAAACTCTTGCAGCCAGTCAGCAAAACTGAGTTAAAGCAGCATGAGCTAAAATTAAATACTGCACTGAGAAAAACTTTTCTTATAAAGGAAGCCTATGCAGTCTAACAGCGATACTGCCCTCCTCCAACTTGGGAATTCTTCTGTGGAGCTAATTTTTAATTTTTGCTCAGTGATAGAAGGAAAAAGAAACCCCCCGAACAAAACAGTACTAACAATCCATAGGAGGAAAAGAGAAGATTATGTGAACGCTAATTTGTATTCACCAAGCAAAAATCTGTGCTTACCTGCTTCCCTCTAATCACCATGATTATGCATCCCAATATTGTCAAGGCAATCATTACGTAGCTGAATTTCACACGCAGTGTGGTCTTTGCTGCTCTGATTGTTTCAATCCTCAAGAAATAACAATAAAAGAAAAGACTCAATATCAGAGACCCAAATAAATCATCTGGCTGACTGTTTGATTTCTCCTGCCATGTGAACTATGCACTATCCTGTAATACTGACTGTGCTTGTCTCCCTTCGTGAACAGCTTTTACAAGAATGTGAAAGGCTGATCTGCTACCTTGGGAGATTTGTGGTCACGAAGGGGTTCCTCGCAAAATTGGAAACAAAACCCAGCATTTTTAACTTTCACTGATTGAATTGTTAAGCAACAACACTGCCTACACCACCTGAGTGCAATGCAGAGGAAGAAAGCTGCAGTATTTATGTATATTTGTTCACTGTGGGGAGAACAGGAAAAGGAGAGGGATGTGTTTACTGAGCATCCTCTACTACAGGAACTGATAGGGCTGTAGGTTACGCACTGGCTGCTCCATATAGCACTCAGAAATTCTAAACAGGACTTGCTAAAAGACCAGTGGTTGCCGCATCCCTCCTGCCTCAATAAATAATAGTTACAAGGTAGGCTATTTTCCTAAGACACTAAGGAGGCAGGGACACCTGTAAGCTTTGGACAGAGGACTCCTATTTATTTCAGGGGGTTTATCTAGCCATGCCAGTACCTGCACTACTCCTCTGTGAAACCTGTTGCCTAGTCTACTGTTATCTTTTAAACCCCAGAAATCATCCACAAGAAGAGTATCAATTATTGAAGCCTTCCAGCTGCAGACGTGAGGAGTTAAAATAAAAAATAATTGAAGTTAGCTTAAACTCTGCAGATCACTCTACCCAAATGGCATCTCAGGGACAGCAAATACAAGGTTCGTATTGGAGATGCCAATGCAAGAAGAACACAATGCTTTTAGATACAGTAACCAAAGCCCTATGCCCTGTATATTTAACTCCCCATCTTTTGAGCATTATACTTAGAGGAAAAATGATATTGAAGGATCTATGACAGTTCAATATTAAATCACACAAGACCTGAGAACAGTAAAGTTTTGTTCCTGTTTTTGTTGAGCAGAGCAAGAGTGATTTGATTACGGTTTCAGAGTACAAGATTTCTGATGGTAAAGAACATCCATCTACTGTGAAACTTAACAAGATGGAAGCTGGGCTTAAATACTTCGTACTAATAATCTGTGAACACCTTGGGTGCAGGCTGTAATTAGGCCAAAATGCACAAAAGTAGGATTTAAAAACTGTATTAGTTAATTTTTGAAGTACCTTAGATGTGTTAGAATATGCAAGAGGAAAAGGCAGTTATCTGAACACAATTTTAAATAAGTTCAGGGGCTAAAATTAACATTTGTTTGATAGGATTTACTTCTGATCACTACATCTTGCAAGATCACTGAGTTATATCACAAGCCCTTACAAACCACTCTTAATTCAGCTAAGAACAGGAAAACAAGCTTTTGTTCTTTTATAGTTCTTAATCATCCTCTCAGCTTTGCCTGAACAATTTGCCTAAATAAAAACAAGAATTCCCCATGCACTTGCAATAACGATCCACTTTTATCAATAAAATGTTGAAATTATTTCAATCACTCTCTGTTTTCTTCAAACCACTACTCATAGTAAGTGTTTGTTACACAAAAATATCCCAACTGACAATATTATAATAATATGTTTTAACAATTTAAGCCTTTATGTATTTCAAATGTAATTTTAGGGAAAATGATTTGATACAAAACTGAAGAATTCCTTTTTAGCAATATTTACCCACTGTGATACATTTAGAAAAAAATTAGATATGTGGGTGGATCTTCAATTCCTATGCATTCAAACAAAAAGAGCATCTTTAGAATCATAGAATCGCTTGCTTGGAGAAGACCTTTGAGATCATTGAGTCCAACCATACCTGTCCACTGCTGAATTAGATCCCTGAGCACCTCATTTTCCCATCTCTTAAATGCATCCAGGGGTGGGGACTCCACCACCTCCTTGGGCAGCCTCTGCTAGTACCCAGGATCCTTTCAGTGAAGGGATTTTTCCTAATGTCTGATCTGAACCTCAGCGGTTTAGAATGCAGCTGCATAGTTTGCTCACCCAAGCAGAACAAGATTTACTGTTATATTTTCAATTTAAATAAATATACATGTATTTAATAGCATTACAAGCGTGTTTTAAAAGATAACAGTATTACAAACAGGAATGATTTTTAAACTAATAATCGCCTGTTGTTGTTTTTATTGAGTTTGATCTTCATTTTAGACAGGCAAACTAGAACATGCAGTTTTATTTTCTGCTTTTCACACAGGGCAAAGCAATGACATTTGGACTCCACCAGCAACAGGGAAATTTTGACTATATATATTTTTTGTTAGGGAGCCTTTCCACTGTTTGTTAGTTTAAATTCCAAGAGTAAAGAAAGTTGGCCCATGCCCTCTAGACATTAATGAATAAATATTTTAAATGAGTTTCAGTTATTTTTATAGCTATGTCATGAAACTTTAACACAACAGGACACTGATATATAAAGAAAAACCCTAGAAAGAGTTCACGCTAATATCTGCAAAAAGCTTTTTGGATTGGGAGAAAAAAAAATCAGCTGATTTGTGATGTTCTTCTAATGAAAAAACTGATAGATCCTGGTCATCCTTTCAGAAAAAAAAAACAAATGGTACCACTCATGTCATCTCAGCCACAAGATGATACACCAAACACAGCGGTTATAATTATTTGCTTTGAAAATCCATTCCATCTAAGAGAAGCTATTCTGGAGTTACTTTCAAGTAACTTATTCCTGTGTAAACTCTGTCTCTTTTACAGCTGAGAAACTGGCACTTACGAGACAGTTTCTGGTATGTCCTCCGGTTTTTTGAAATGGCCTGCCCACAACAAAAATTTTTTCTCCCAGTCTGTAGGCTTGTGTCCAGGCACCCTCAAAGTAGGACGACCTGAAAAAAGAACCCCAAACAAACACACAAATGAGAAAAAAACAACCAAACTACCAAAAAAACCAACAGTCAGAGAAGATGAATTGCCACAGCCGTATGAAACCAGTTAAAGGAAGCAATGTTGGAAGTTAAGTATGATTGCTAGAGTTGGTTAAGGAACAAAAAGTATATCTCAGTCAGATTTAAAACCTGTAAATGTGGATTAAACTGAGGCCATGTAAGGAAAGTCAAACCTTGTCCAGGACCTCTATATTTGTCACTCTAAATTTGTAGAACCTGCTCCAGCACTTAAGCGTCCTAAGCTGCTGTGACACTAGTCTTCCTATTACATTTAAATTAGTTTAATAAAAATAAAATAAACTAAATGCAACTGCTACAGAAAAGCCAATATTCTGCACCGTTGAATCACAGAATATTAGCCTCTCCAACGAGAATAAAATTTTATCTTACCTGAAAGTATAAACCAGCAGATGACTATAGGCAAAGATGAGACCCTTAATTTTCAGCTCAGTCTTTCAAACTCCATATGAAAAAATACTCAGAATGTATCAGGAAAGGTTTCCATGCATAACACACCATTATAATCTAACAAACAAAGTGCAAAGATAGCACAATTTTTTTTCCTTTTTCTTTTTTTAAACAGTGGGAGGTATCCTGTATGGAAACGTGCTGCTTTGTGGCTTCATGAATTATCTAGGATAACAGGCAGCTTGCTGACAACACCAAGTTATTCAGAAACATAAAGAAGAGGGCTAAGCGTGAAGAGCGACAGAGCTTCAGAATACCGAGTTGAAGAGATGGCCAGTAAAACACCGCGTATACAAGCAGAAAGCAATTCCTGGCAATTCCTGAGCAATTCCATGGCAGGGGAGTTGGAACTGGATAATCCTTAAGGTCCCTTCTGACCCAAACTACTCTATAATTCAATAATTCCAGTTCACATACAGAAGATAGACTCTAACCTAACCATTACTGCTGAGGATAACTCAGCAACCAGCACTATTAGCAGGGATCAGCGACACAGATGTTCTTATGCCACTGAACAAAACCACGACTCCAGTACTTTAAAAACCAGGTGAAATACTCATCCCTCATCTCAGAAGCTGTTGAAATAGAATGGGTATGGAGAAAACTGGTAAGGACAAGCACAGGTTTGGAGTAGCTGCCATATAAGAAATGGTATCACAGATGGAGAGCTTTGGTTTGGAAAAACTGTGTTCTTTCAACACAGAGGGCACCAGAAATGTAAGTGACATTGGGAGTGTGGGTTACAATGATCAGGTGCTGTTTTGGGAAGGGTACTGAATGAAGGGACATTGGATTTAAACTAGCACACACCGGGATCAAAAAGAAGGACAAGACTGTACTTGTCTTCTCACAGCATGCTTCAACTGAGGAATTCCTTCCCAGAGGATGTGTGCGCTAAAAATACATCCAGCTTCAAAAGACCAGGCAAATTTATGGAAGAAAATTCCAGTGAAGACCATTAAACACAAAGAGGCCACTTCTGGGACAGCTGTCTAGGGAGAAACATTATATTTTGCCCTGCTCTGATTCTCTTCCTTAGATCCTTGCTATTGGTTATCATTCCTATTAGTCTTCATAAAAGTATATGGGACCTCATTTACTTAACTCCACCGTTAAACATGGACAAAGCCAAGGATTCTGACTGACTCTCTCCTTGCAGGGCTTATTCAATTTTGTGAACAGCTGGAGTTGGTTCTAGTATGCAAAAGCATTTTAGCTCGTACAACATTTCTAAACATTAATAGTTTACATTGGGGTTGAACACACTGTTCTACAGCACAGCTTAAGCTCCTCAGTGTAGGACTGCGCATCAGATAAGAAGGTATTGACCTGCTACAAAGTAAAGGCTGTGTTATTATCACAAGAAAAAATACTAACCCCTGGCTTTGTTAGAAACCAAGATTTTATCGCTAAATTTAATGCTCAGTTCTTCACTCTAAGGATCAGAGTTCCCTCTCACGAAAATGAGGGATATTAGCATCTATGTCAGCGAAATGACTGCGCAGCCTGGGTATGTAAATATTTCATGGCACGAAACATCGCATGATCTTTATCAAAACTTCTTACTTCTTGGCTGAAGTTGACTTTCTTCCTGGGATTTAATGCAAAACCTCCTGCTTATCTTCAGATCCACTCCTTTAGTCATCCTCAGAATCGAGGGCATATTTCTTCCCAGCATTTTAACAGCTATATCTGGAAAAGAAAGCAGAGGAAGCCAAGGGGACAAATATAATTCAAGAGTAGTAGAAAGTAGGAATATTTGCTCTTAAATCTTTCAGGGGGTTTGTTTGTCTGTTTGATTGTTTTAACAGAAGAAGAAAAAGAAAGAAAAACAATAGGTACAAATCAAATATTGTGCAAGAAACACCAGATTTAGTTGTAACAGAGCCTGCCAAATAAATTAGAGCTTGTCTATTAGCTATGACTTGAGCTTGCCCATTACCCTTATTTAGAAACTCAGGAATGCAAAACTACAACCTATAAGCAATTTCTAATGAACAACGTACATCACAAATTCAAGGAACTTACCCATTCACATACTTCAGATACACTCTGGACACTGACATTTCAAGGGCTGTACACCAGTCCTGGTCACATCCCAAAGGTAAGTTACTGACTTGACAGAGCCAAGGAAAAATGCTAAGATAAAAGCAACACCTTGGAATATCAAGGTAACACCTTCATAGTGTATTAGAAAGGGACAGGGGATCTTATATAGGAAAATATAATCTCAAGAAAGAGATTCTAATTCATTAATATAATGAAAAAATTGGAGGGTGGAAAAACCAACTTTGAATGGCAAAATGGCTCATGAGAAACAGTTGTCATTTATCTTACATTATAGGTGACCCTGCAAATGAAACCCAACCCTTTTTGAGATCGCAGAACCATACAGTGGCTTGGGTTGGAAGGGACCTGTACAGGTTGTCCAGCCCAACCCCCCTTGCAGTGAGCAGGGACATCATCAATTCAGTCAGGTTGCTCAGAGCCACATCCAACCTGACTTTGAATGTTATGAGGGATGGGGCATCTACCACCTCTCTGGGCGATCTGTTCCAGCGTTTCGCCATCCTCGGTGTGAAAAATGTCCTCCTTATATCTAGTCTAAATTTCTCCTCTTTTAGTTTAAAACCATCACCCCTTGTCCTATTCCTACAGGCCTTGCTAAAAAGTTTTTCCCCATCTTTCTTATAAGCCCCCATTAAATACTGGAAGGTCACTATAAGGTCTCCTTGGAGCCTTCTCTTCTCCAGGCTGAACAACCCCAACTCTCTCCCTCAGCCTGCCCTCACAGCAGAGGTGCTCCAGACCTCTGATCATCTCTGTGGCCTGCTCTGGACTCGGTCCAACAGATCCATGTCCTTCCTGTGCTTCCAGAACTGAACGCGGGACTCCAGGTGAGGTCTCATGAGAGCAGAGCAGAGGGGCAGAATCCCCTCCCTCACCCTGCTTGGTTGGTCTGTTTTTGATGCAGCCCAGGACACGGTTGGCCTTCTGGACTGCAAGTGCACATTGCTGGCTCATGTTCAGCTTCTCATCCACAGTATTCAGAGAAGGGAAAAAAAAAATCATAGAATCATAGAATCGCTTGGTTGGAAAATATCTTAGAGATCACTGGGTCTATTCGTATCTGACTACTACTGAACCAGATCCCTGACCACCTCACCTACCCATCTTCTAATACCTCCAGGCGTGATGATTCAACCACATCCCTGAGCAGCCTGTGAAATGCATACTAACCTTTTTGGTGAAGAAATGTTTCCTAATGTCCAATCTGAACCTCCCCATGTGCAACTTGAGGCCATTTCCTCTTGTCCTATTGCCTGGCACTTGGGAGAGGAGACCAGCGCCCACCTCTGCACAACCTCCTCTCAGGCAGTTGTAGACAGTAGTAAGGTCTCCCCTCAGCCTTTAGCTTAAAAATGCACAAATCCATTCCTTTCTTTTTCATTTTGTGAGTCTCTGGGGATGCAGCCAGGCCACTTGTGCTGACGCCCACCAGACAGGGCCAATCTTACCTCCCTTCGCCACTGCCCCACCACCTGCAGCTGCACCGGACTGCACGGGCAGGGGAGACCCCACTCTGTACTCCTCATCACCCAGGGCTGAGAACACTGTGATAACCAAAATGCCAGCAAATAAACTCTCTTAAGACACATTTTGGAGTTTTAGAAAGTGAACACCATTTATCAGGGCCAGGCAACACAAGGAGTGATCTCCATTCATTGGGGGCAGCCAGACTGGAGCTGGAACAGAACAGATTTCCCACTGACAGGCACGTGGATAAACTTTCCCAGAAATCTTATGCATATTCTACTACTTTACAAGGACTTGTTTTAATGTTATTATGAGCTTCACAACAGCCAAATCTCTTGTGAATTTGAAGTTTTGGAGCCAGCTCTGCCCAACCTTGCATTTAAGACAGGGAAAGGCTGCGAGGAGGGACTGCAGAGAGAGAGACACCTGTTCAGCACAGGTCACGCTGAACACAAGGTGTTATCAGCTCCAGAGGAGGAACAGCGCCTGGAGAAACACTGCTGGAAAGAAAACACATTCTCAGAGGGACATTCAGTCTGACTTTCAAAGAACACAATTGCTTAGATGTAACTCAACTTTAGTTTAAATTAAGGATATCCACTTTCTGAGACAGTAACCTCTTCTTGTATCACTCAGAAAGGCACCACCCCTGCGCCTTCACACTTCCAGGCAGGAAACTGTGCACAACTTGCACCAAACTTGGAATGAAATGCAGCTTTTTGGGGATAAGACATGTAAGGAGCAGTGACCCATCAGTGCCTCCACTGGTGCAGACGCTCATGCGGAGCAGGATAAACTTTCCCAGAAATCTTATGCATATTCTATTACTATAAGGACTAATTTTAATGTTATTATGGACTTTACAACGGCCAAATCTCTTGCTTATTTGTAGCTCTGGAGCCAGCTCTGCACGACCCTGTGTTTGAGACAGGGAAAGGCTGCAAGCAGAGGGGATTGCAGAGGGAGAGACACCTGTTCAGCACAGATCACACCAAGCAGAAAACTAACAGTGTCTGGGAAAACACTACGTGTAAAAACACGCTCCCAGAGGGACATTCTGTCTGACTTACAAAAAGTACAGATCCTTGCACGAGCTGAAATCTACTTGAGCTTCTTAAATAAAAACACTGTTTTGTAATCAGAGAACAGTTTGGTTGGAAAAGACCTTTGAGATGGGAGTCCGGCCATACCTGTCCTCTACTAAATCACGTCCCTGAGCACCTCACCTGCTCCTCCCTTAGACCCCTCCAGGGAAGAGGACTCTGCCAGTGCCCGACAACCTTTTCGGTGAAGTAATTTTTCCCTATACCCAACCTGCGCCTCCCCTGGCGCAGCCAGACGCCCTTCCCTCGCCCTGTCACTCGCCGCGGGACAGAAACACTCGCTCCTCGGTGGCCCCGGGGCTGCCATCTCTTCTCCGGCCCCGCACGGCGCAGCCGCCCCGCGCCTCCTCCCCCCGCCATTCCCTTGACACCCGCTCACCGCTGCGGCCCCACATGTCGCGGCCTCTCAATGTCACCGCCGCGCCGCCGCGATTGGAGCGGCTGAACAGGGGGACCCCGCGCCGCTCGGCCCCCTCACGGAGCCTCCGCACCGACAGGGGCCGCCCGCGCGCCGAGCCGCCAGGCCCCAGGGACTGCCCCCGCGGAAAGCCCCGCCCCATCCCCGCAGCGCGCACCTGGATTGGCTGTGCGCAGGGACCGCCTCCGCCCCCCCCGTTTCCCGCCCCTCCGCCCGATTGGCCGCTC
>JAUMJK010001820.1:0-12628 GCA_033558105.1 Coccyzus lansbergi
GGTCAGGATGGGGATAAAGGGGAGGATGAGGTGAGGGGGGTGGGAAGGGGGGCGGGATGGGGATAAAGGGGAGGGGGGAGGGAAAGGGGGGTAGGACGGGGATAAAGGGGAGGGGGACAGGATAGGAGAGGGGAGGATGAGGTGAGGGTGTGGGAAGGGAGTCAGGATGGGGTTAAAGGAGAGGGGGCCAGGATGGGAGGGGGGGAGGATGGGGTTGGGGGGGTTAGGGAGTGGGAAGGGGGTCAGGATGGGGATAAAAGGGGAGGATGAGGTGAGGGTGTGGGAAGGGGGGTCAGGATGGGGATAAAGGGGAGGGGGCACGAGGGGGAGGGGGGAGGATTGAGGGATGGGGGGGTTAGGGGGGTGGGAAGGGGGCAGGATGGAGATAAAGGGGAGGGGGATAGGATGGGGTTAAAGGAGAGGGGGGGGCAGGATGGGAGGGGGGAGAAGGAGGTGGGGGGGTTAAGGGGTGGGAAGGGGGTCAGGATGGGGATAAAGGGGAGAGGGGCAGGATGGGAGGGGGGGAGGACGGGAAAGGGGGGGTAAGAGGGTGGAGGGATGGGGGACAAATGGGAGGGGGATGGAGGAGCAGGATGGGGTTAAGGGGGGGGCAAAACAGAGGAGTGGGAGGCAGGGGGGGATAAAAGGGGGGAGCAAAATAGGGGAAGGGGGATGGGGGGGGAGAGGAGCAGGATGGGAGGCCAGGGATGGGGCGGGGTGGTAAGGATATGGGGGGGCAGGATGGAAATAAAGGAGTTGAGGGGTAGGATGGGGTGGGGGGGGTGGGAAGTGGGGGCAGGAGGTGGTGAGGGGAAAGAGGGGTGGGCGGATAGCGGGGGGCAGGAGGAGGTAAAGGGGTTTGGTGGGGGCGGGATGGCAGGTAAAGGGGGATAAAAGTGGGGAGCAGGATGGGGGAAAGGGGTGGGGGGGGGCAAAACAGAGTGGGGGGGGGGCAGCAGTGGGACAGATGGACATGTGCATGGACACACGGACACGCACAGAGCCCGAGCAACGCGTGATGAGAGACGAGGGAAATGGGGGGGTCCGGGGGGGAAAGAGGGGGGGGTGGGAGGGGGATGGGGGGGCAAAGGTGGGGGACAGGGACAGAGAGGGGGGGTTGGAGATGGGAGGAACGAGAGAGGAGGGGGGGGGAAAAACAATGTTGTGAAAGCCCAGAGACCACGGGGACGGGCACACAGCGGGCACACGGGGGGGGGGGGGGGGGGGGCAGCCGCCACCAGCCCCCCCACCTCAGCAAATGTCATGACAGCGCCAGGCCTCAGCGACGGGGAGGGGGGACACGGTGGGGGGGGGGGGGGGGGGGGGGAACAACAGGGTGTGAGGGGTGATAATGGGCCCCCCCAACACCCCCACTGCCGCCCCCCCCCCCACCCCAGCATTGCCTGCCTTGGTGGAGCTGCCTCCCCCCCCACACCCACTGGGGGCACTGGGGGGGGTCTGGGGGGGCTCACCTGGCGTCAGCTTCGCTGTAGTACTCGCGGGCCACGATGTCCTCGAAGAGCTCACCGCCTGTCACCCTGCGAGGCAGCCGGACACCGTGTCACCGCCAGGACCCCCCGAGCCCCCACCCAGCACCCCAAGACCCTCCCATGCCCCCCCAGCACCCTGATTCCCACCCTGGCTGCACTCACAGGTCAAAAACGAGGTAATGGAAGCCCTCCTCGGAGATGCTGTCGTGGAGCCGCACTGCGGGGACAGGGACAGGGATAGGACAGCGACGGGGATGGGGGACAGGGACAGGAATGGGGAACAGGGACAGGGATGGGATGGGGGACGGGGATGGGGACAGGGATGGGGACAGGGATGGGGACGGGGATGGGGACGGGGATGGGATGGGGACAGGGATGAGGATGGGGGACAGGGATGAGGATGGGGGACAGGGATGGGGACAGGGATGGGGATGGGGGACAGGGATGGAGACAGGGATGGGGATGGGGGACAGGGATGGGGGATAGGGGACAGAAATGGGGACAGGGACAAGGATGGAACACAGGGATGGGATGGGGACAGGGACGAGGATAGGGGACAGGGATGGGGATAGGGACAGGGATGGGGACAGGGATGGGGATAGGGGACAGGGATGGGGACAGGGATGGGATGGAGATGGGGACAGGGATAGGGATGGGGGACGGGGGACAGGGACGGGGGAAAGGGATGGGCATGGGGGACAGGGACGGGGATGGGGAAAGGGATGGGGATGGGGAAAGGGATGGGGACAGGGACGGGATGGGGAAAGAATGGACAAGGATAGGATGGGATGGGGGACAGGACAGAGATGGGGACAGGGCAGGACAGGGACAGAGATGGGAACAGGATAGGGACAGGGATAAAGGACAGGACAGGGACAGGGTCAGCCCCAGCCCAGCGGCCACACGCTGCCCTCACCCCTGTACCCCATGTGTCCCCAGTGCCACCGAGCAGGACCCTAGGGTGGGACGCCCTCTGGGCTGGAGCTGCCCTGCGGTGTCCCCAGTGTCCCTGCGTGTCCCCCCTCCCCGGTGCCACTCACCGATGTTGGAGTGCTTCAGCAGCCGGCAGATCCGTGCCTCCCGCTCCAGCTTCTGGTGGTCTGGGGGGGACAGGGGTCAGTCCGGACACCCACCTGCGGGGTCACTGGTCCCCATCCTTATTCCCATCTGCATCCCAAAATCTGTCCCTGGCCCATTCTGGACCTGTTCCAGACCCAATCCCAGCCACAAGAACAACTCCAGATCTGATCCCAGCCCATCAACCCAATCCAGATCTGATCCCAGCCCCACACCCCAGCCCGGACCTGCTCTGGATCCATCCCAGCCCACCGACCGATTCCAAACCTGCTCCAGATGTGATCCCAGCTCACTGACCTGATCCCAACCCCCATCCCATTGGAGACACCGGCATGGCCAGCGTCCCGTGTCATTCAGGGGGTTCCCAGCATCTACAGGGTCCCTCCATCCCATCCCCTATCCCTATGCCATTCCAGTCCCTATCCCTGTCTCTATCCCTGTCCCCATCCCTCCCCATCCCATCCCTGTCTCTATCCCTGTCCCATCTCCCTCCCTGTCCCCATCCCATCCCTGTCTCTATCCCTGTTCCCATCCCAGTCCCTATCCCTGACCCCATCCCATCCTATCCATCTCTATCTCTGTCTCCATTCCATCCATGTCCCTATCCCTGTCTCTATTCCTGTCCCCATCCCATCCCTGTCTCTATCCCTGTTCCCATCCCCGTCCCTATCCCTGTCCCCATCCCATCCTATCCATCTCTATCCCTGTCTCCATCCCATCCCTGTCCCTATCCCTGTCTCCATCGCTGTCCCCATCCCATCCCAGTTTCTATCCCTGTCCCCATCCCATCCCTGTCCCCATCCCAGTCCCTATCCCTGTCCCCGTCCCTGTTTCTGTCCTTGCCCCCATCCCATCCCTGTCCCCATCCCAGTCTCTATCCCTGTCCCCATCCCCATCCCCATATCTTTCCCCAACCCCATCCTGCCCACATCCTACAATCTGTCTCTGTCCCTATCCTTGTCCCCATCCCAAAGTCTGTCCCTGCCTGGGGGCCTTGGCCCCCTGTCCCATCCCCATCCCCATCTCATCCCAGTCCCCAGTCCCCTGTCCCCATCCCTGTCCCATCTTCATCCCCATCCCCAACTCTGTCCTTGTCCCCGTCCCCATCCCTGCCTAGAGGAGCCTCAGGTGCCCACATGCGCGTGCAAGGCATGTGCAGGTGTGCACGCATGGCAGGTGTGGCTGCACACATGGCTGCCCTTGCACATGCTGTGGGGGGATGTGTAGTTGCACACACGTGTGCAGATGTGCACACAGGGAGCCACATCTGCAACTGACTGTGTGACTGCACCTGCTCACCCCTCTGCACACGCGTGTGCACACCTGCATAGCCACAATCACACCCAGCTCACAGTACAGGCACGTGTGAGTGCACAGAGCGTGCACACGTGTGTGCTTGCACGCATCTCCGGGCACACGTGCTGCACACACCTCCATGGCCAAGCACACGTGTGCACACGCAGAGCACCACCCTACAAGGCACAGCTGCAAGTTGCTGGCTCACACGTGTGCACATCCTCGCACCAACACGTGTGGACCCTGAGCACGCATCTGCACATGCCTGCACACGCCCCACTCACACGTACACACAGGTGCACGCACAGCACATGTGCGCACACTGCTCGCATACCCCATGCGCACACACAACTCGCACCCCCCAACACACATGTGTCCACATGGGGCACACCTGCAGACATGTGTGCACAAACACCCTCCATGCACTCACACACTGCTCACGCCTGCACACACCCCGTGCACACACACACAGTGCTCACACCACTGCACGTCTGTGCACACACCTGTACACACTGCACACACACACTGCGCGTGTGTGCAGTGATACACCTTTGCACAGTGTGCACACACACAACCTGCTCACACATGCACATAAACGCTGCACACCCATTGCACAATGCACACAGATAAGCGTGCACACACGCTCACATATGTGCACACAAACGGCACATACACACTGCACACACACAAATGCACGCCCAGTATGTGCTCACACGTGTGCACACGTGCACAAGCTGCACACACATGCACGCACATCCATAGCACACTGCACACACATCTGCACACACACACACTGCATGCACACACATTACACACCACACACACATATGTGCACAGACACTGCAGGCACACACGGTCATACACACATGTACACATGTGCCCACGCACACACACTGCACACACACACGCTCACTTGCACACAGTACATGCTTACGTCAGCTTACACACGCATGCACACACATCTGCACACACACAGGTGTGCACATACACACTGCATGCACACAACTGCACACACAGAGTATGAGCTCACACACATGCACACGCACACACACGCATGCACAGAAAGATATGTGTGCACACACGCTCAGCCATGTGCACACACACACTGCCTGCACACACACACGCTCACACACGCACACAGTATGTGTTTACACATGCTCACACATGCATGAGCACACGTGCACACACACACTGCACATGCAAACTGCACACATGCTGCATGCACACACATTGCACACCACACACACGTATGTGCACACACACTGCATGCACACAAAGATATGTGTGCACACAGACTGCATGCACAGTACACAGGCACACACATTACACACCGCACACACATATGTGCACACACACACTACATGCACACACAGATATGTGTGCACACATGCTCAGCACACACAGTATGTGCTTACATGTGCTCACACATGTGCACACACACTGCACATGTGCACAAACTGCACACAGACATGCACACCCATTGCACACTGCATGCAGAGATGTGCACACACACGCTCACACATTCGCACACAGACACTTCATGCACACACATGTGCACACGCACAGACACACTGCACATGTGCTCAAGCTGCACACACACGCATGCACACACACACTGCACATCGCACACACGTGTGCACACACACTGCATGGACACACAGATATGTGTGCACACACTTTCCCACACACGCACACACACTCTGCACATGTGCACAAGCTGCACACACACATGCACACCCATTGCACACTGCGCACACACACACTGCACGCAGAGAGGTGCACACACACGCTCACACATATATGCTCACACACACTGCACATGTGCACAAGCTGCACACACATGCATGCACACACACTGCACACCGCACACACATGTGCACACACACTGCATGCACACACAGATATGTGCACACACACGCTCACACGTGCACACAATATGTGCTTACACATGCTCACACACATGTACACACATCTGCACACACACACATGTGCACACACATACACACTGTGTGCCTACACATATGTGTGCCCAGACACTGCATGCACACAAATGCACACACAGAGGATGTGCTCACACACGTGCACACATGCATGCACACAAAGATATGTGTGCACACATGCTCAGCCATGTGCACACACACTGTGTGCACACACATGCTCACACACGCAGAGTACGTGCTTACACATGTGCTCACACGCATGCACACACATCTGCGCACACACACTGCATGTGTGCACAAGCTGCACACACACTACATGCACACATGTGCTCACACGCACACAATACATGCTTACACATGCTCACACACACATGCACACACTTGTGCACAGACACACACATGCTCACACACCCACAGCATGTGGTCACACATGCACACACACACACGTGCACACGCACAAGTTGTACACAAACTGCACCCATGCTGCACACACACTCTACACCGCACACACATATGTGCACGCACGCTGCATGGACACACAGATACGTGTGCACACACGCTCACACACGTGCACCACACTGCATGTGCACACATGCTCCCACACACAATACATGCTTACACATGCTCACACATGCATGCACACACTTGCGCACACACACACTACATGCACACACATTGCACACCACACACACGCGTGCACACACACACACAGAGTAAGTGCTTAGACGTGGTCACACACGCATGCACACACCTGAGTGCACAGACACTGCATGCACACACAGTGCACACCACACACACACACGTGTGCACACACACTGCACACACACACACACACGGTGATTACACATGCTCACACACGCATGCACACACATGCACACACACATACACTGCACACACATATGCTCACACACACAGTACATGCTTGCACATCCTCACACACGCATGCACACACATCTGCACACACACATGTGCACACACACTGCACACACACATACAGACTGCACGCACACGCAGCCCTGGGCAGGAGGGACCCAGCAGGGTGAGGATGGGGGAAAGGGCCGGACTCACCCGGAGTGTCTTCCTCCAACAGTCTTTGTCACCCACACCTTGAGGGGACCAGGGATGACACGGGGGGACTGACATTGCCAGTCCAACTAGAGACCCCCAGGGCCCTTCTAGAGACCCCCAGGACCCTTCTAAAGGCCCCAAGACCCTTTTGGAGACCCCCCAGGACCCTTCTAAAGGCCATCAGACCTTTCTAGAGACTCCCGGAGCCCTTCTAGAGCCCCCAGACCCTTCTGGAGATCCCCAGGTTCCTTCTAAAGGCCCCAAGACCCTTCTAGAGCCTCCCAGGTTCCTTCACAAGGTCCCCAGACCATTCTAGATCCCCCCAAGACCCTAATAAGGGTCCCCCAGACCCTTCCAGAGGCTCCCAGGTCCCGGCTGGGGGGCACTGGGGGGGTCGTACCTCTAGCTGAGAGCTTCTTGGTGTTGATGATCTTGGCTGCGTACTCATGGCCGCTGCAGAGCTTGACGCAGCGTCGGACCACCGAGAAGGCTCCCCTGAGGGTTGGGGGGGGGGGGGGGGGGGGGTGTCACAGCTCAGCACCCCCCAAAAAAAAAAAAAAAACCCACCATGGAGGGGTGGGGGGGCTCCAACATGACTCAGCACCCGGGGGCAGCCGTGACTCAGCAGCGGGGGTGAACCCTGACACTTTGGGGAGAGGACAGGGTGGGGGGACACCCCGATGCCACCCCCGGCCCTGGGGGGAGGTGATGTGGGAGTGGGGGGGTGAGTGTGGAAAGGGGGGGAGTAGCATCGCAGAGGGGGGGGTCGCGGGAAGCAGTTGGTAGCTGGTTGCCATGGGGATGGTTGGTAGCCCGGATGGTGGCGGCGGTGGCCACAGGGAGAGGGGGTGGCAGCCCTGATGGGGGTAGGGGGGGCACACAAGAGGGGTGACCCTAGAGCCCCCCCCAACCCCTACACAGGGTCAGGCACGTGGAGGGGGGGGGGGGCTGTCAGGCACCCCGCTCTGCCTCAGTTTCCCCACCCAGGGTGAGGGCTGATGTCCTAATAATCCTGACTAGGGGAGGGACACAATCCTGACTGGGGGGGACACAAGCTTGACTGGGGGGGACACACACACAATCCTGAGTGGGGGGGGGGGCACACAGTCCTGACTGGGGGACACACACAATCCTGACCGGGGTGGGGACACAATCCTGAATGGGGGACACACACACACACAAGCCTGACTGGGGACGGACACACACACACACAAGCCTGACAGGGTCAGGGGACACAATCCTGACTGGGGGGAACAGACACACACAAGCCTGACTGGGTTCGGGGAAGACAATCCTGACTGGGGGGACACAATCCTGACTGGGGAGGGGGGCACACACACACAATCCTGACTGGGGAGGGGGGCACACACACACAATCCTGACTGGGAGGGGACACACAAGCCTGACTTGGTTGGGGGGACACACCAGCCTGACTGGACACACACACACACACACATGGACACACACACACAAGCCTGATTGGGGTGGGTACAGACACAATCCTGACAGGGGGGTACACACACAAGCCTGACTCAGGGGGGGACACACACAATCCTGACTGGGGTTGGGGGACACACACAAGCCTGACTGGGGGGGGGACACACACAAACCTGACTGGGACACACACACACACACACAATCCTGACTTGGGGGACGGACATAAGCCTGAATGGGGTGGGGGTACACACAATCCTGACTAGGTGGGGACACACACACACACAAGCCTGACTCGGGGGGACACACACACACAATCCTGACTCGGGGGGACACACACACAAGCCTGACTTGGGGGGACACACATACAAGCCTGACTTGGGGACACACACACACACAAAATCCTGACTTGGGGGGGGGGGCACACACACGAGCCTGACTTGGGGGTGGACACACACGCAAGCCTGACTGGGGGTGGGGGCGACACACACAATCCTGACTGAGGAGGGGGACACAAGCCTGACTCGGGGGGGACACACACACAAGTCTGACTTGGGGGGGGGGACACACAAGCCTGACTCGGGGGGGGACACGGACAGCGACTGGCGATGACATGGAGGGATGGAGGTGGGGGGGGAATGAAGGAACCACGTTGCCATGGTAACCAGGCTGGATTTCGGGGAGCGCAATGGAAGAGCCCTCACCGAAGGGCTCCCCCCCACCCCACAACCCCCCCACCTCTTATAAGGGTGCTCCCCCCTCCCGGCCCAACAGGGTCTGCCCCCACTCCCCACAAATTGGGAACACCCCCCCCCCAACCCCATCCTCTGTGGCCTTGGGGGGTGAATGAGCTCCCACATCCCCCCAAAAAAAAACGAGTACCCCCCAACACCTGCCCTGGGGGTGTCATGGATGGGGGGTGGTTGGAAGGATGGGGGGCGTCTTTAAGAGGTTAGGGGGTGTAGAAGGGCTGGTGTCTGTAAGGACCGGGGTGGGGGGGGGGCAGTGGGTTTGGGGTGTTATGTAAGGCCCAAAGGGGTCTGATGGGGGGGGTAGGGATGTGGGGGTGTACACAGATTGAGGGGGGGCCGGGGGGACAGCAGAGGATGGGGTGGGGGGTGAAGAGCTGGGGCCTCAAGGACTGGGTGGGGGGAGAGAGGATGGGGAGGATGAGCTGCAGCTTATAGGGACCAGGGAGGAGGGGGCTACAAGAACTCGGGGTGGGGGGGTACCAGGGTTGGGGGGGGATCTGTAAGGATTGAGGGGGGGTGGCGGTAGAGAGCCAGAGAGGCTGTAAGTATTGGGGGGGTCTGCAGGAGCTGGGGGGGCTGTATGGACTCAGGGTCCAGGGGACTGTAAGGACTCGTGGGGAGCTGTAAGGACTTGGAGGGGGCTGTAAGGACTCAGGGTTTGGGGGGAGGGGGGCTGTAAGGACTGGGCGGGGGTCTGTAAGGAGCCAGAGGGGCTGTAAGTATTGGGGGGGGGGGGCTGCAGGAGCTGGGGGCTGGGGGGTGTAAGGACTCAGGGTCCAGGGGGGCTGTAATGACTGGGGAGGACTTGGGGGGGACTATAAGGACCTGGGGGAAGCTGTAAGGAGCCAGAGGGGCTGTAAGGACTGGGTTTGTCTGCAGGAGCTGGGGGGGCTGTAAGGACTTGAGGGGGGGGGGGGGCTGTAAGGACTGGGGGGGGGAGGAAGGGGTTCTGTAAGGACTTGGGGGGGTTGTAGAAGCCAGGAAAGGGGGGGTCAGGAAGGCATGGGGGGGCTGCAATGCTGAGGGGGCACAGGGGGGTGAAGGTACTGGGGGGTCCATAGTGATGGGGGGGTGCCCAGAGGCACTGGTGGGAGTGGGGGGCAAAGCTGGGTGGGGGGACAGCAGGTGGGGAAGGAGGGGATCAGTCCCAGAGGTGTCGGGGGGGCTGGTAAAAGTGGGGGGGCTGGTCCCGGGGGGGTGGGGTCTATGGGGAGGTCGTGGGCTGGGGGTGGGGGGGCGGTTTGCAAAGTTGGGGGGTGCAGTGGGTGCTGAAGTGGGGGTCTGGTCCTGGGGGGGATACTGGTCATGGAAGGGAGGGAGCAATGGTCCGACGGGTCTCTTCCAACCTGGTGATTCTATGATTCTGTGAGGAGTCCTGGTGCATGGGGAGGTAAGGGGGGGGCTATGGGAAGGCTGGCGGGGGGGTTATAGGGCGTCCTGGAGGTTATGGGGGGGCTACTGGGGGTTCCTGGTGCCCGGGAGGCTTTTGGGGGGGCTATGGAGAGGTGGGGGGGTTGCTATGAGGGGGTCTGGGGGGAGCTATGGGTGCCGGGGAGGCTATGGGGAGGCTGGGGGGGGCTGCTATAGGGTACGGCCATAGGGGGTTCCAGTGCCCTGGAGGCTATGGGAGGGCTATGGGGGGGCTATAGAGGGTCCCGGGGGGGTAAGGCCATAGGAGGTTCCAGTGGGGGGGCTATGGGGGGGTATAGAGGGTTCCAGAGGGGGCAGCTATAGGGGGTCCCAGTGCCCTAGAGGCTATAGGGGGGGCTACAGGGGGTCCCAAAGGAGATGGCTATAGGGGGTTCCAGTGCCCTGGGGGCTATGGGGGGGCTATGGGGGGGCTATAGAGGGTCCCGGGGGGAAAGGCCATAGGGGGTTCCAGTGGGGGGGCTATGGTGGGGCTATAGAGGGTCCCAGAGGGGGCAGCTATAGGGGGTCCCAGTGCCCTAGAGGCTATGGGGGGGCTATAGGGAGGTGGGGGGGGGTGCTATGAGGGGTCCGGAGGTCCTGGAGGCTATGGGGGGGGGCTACAGGGGGTCCCAAAGGGGATGGCTATAGGGTGTTCCAGTGCCCTGGAGGCTAGGGGGGGACTGGGCGGGGTGGGTTATAGAGGAGCTATAGAGGGTCTGGGGTCGGGGGGGGCGGCTATAGGGGAATCCCAGTGCCCTGGAGGCTATGGGAGGGGCTATAGGGGGGGCTATAGAGGGTCGCGGGTGGGGTCTATAGGGGAATCCCAGTGCCCTGGAGGCTATGGGGGTGTCATGGTGGGGGCTACAGACGGTCCTGGTGGGCATGGCTATAGGGGCTTCCAGTGTCCTGGAGGCTTTGGGTGGGGGAGTCGGGGACTATGGGGAGGGGGTGGGGGGTGCTAATGGGGGGGCTATAGAAAGTTCCGGGTGGGGTGGTGGTTATAAGGGGGTCCTGGTGTCCTGGATGCTATGGGACGGATGGGGATGTGTGTGTGGGGGACTACTATGGGAGGGGAGGGGCTATTGGGGGGCTATAGAGGGTCCCGGGGGGGGGTGGCTATAGGGGGTCCTGGTGTTCTGGATGCAATGGGAGGGATGGGGATGTAGCGGGGGGGGACTATGGGGAGGGGGGGGCTATTGGGGGGCTATAGATGGTCCCGGGTGGGGTGGTGGTTATAAGGGGGTCCTGGTGTCCTGGATGCTATGGAGGGATGGGGATGTAGCGGGGGGGGGACTATGGGGAGGGGGGGCTATTGGGGGGCTATAGAGGGTCCCGGGGGGGGGGTGGCTATAGGGGGTCCTGGTGTCCTGGATGCTATGGGAGGGATGGGGATGGGGGGGTGCTATGGGGAGGGGGGGGCTATTGGGGGGCTATAGATGGTCCCGGGTGGGGTGGTGGTTATAAGGGGGTCCTGGTGTCCTGGATGCTATGGGAGGGATGGGGATGGGGGGGGGGGGCCTGTGGCGGGGGTGGGGGGGGCTACTGGGGGGCTATAGATGGTCCCGGGGGGGGTGGTGGTTATAAGGGGGTCCTGGTGTCCTGGATGCTATGGAGGGATGGGGATGTGTGTGGGGGGGACTATGGGGAGGGGAGGGGCTATTGGGGGGCTATAGAGGGTCCCGGGTGGGTGGTAGTTATAAGGGGGTCCTGGTGTCCTGGATGCTATGGGAGGGATGGGATGGGGGGGGTGCTATGGGGAGGGGAGGGGCTATTGGGGGGCTATAGAGGGTCCCGGGGGTGGGGTGGCTATAGGGGTCCTGGTGTCCTGGATGCTATGGGAGGGGATGGGGATGGGAGGGGGGGGGACTATGGGGAGAGGGGGCGGGGGGATCATGGAGTGGGGGTGAAGAGGGTGGGGGGGCGGGCGATTTGGGGGGGGGTCCCGGGGTCAGGGGCTTGGGGGGGGGGGGCGGGTGGGTGCGTCCCTTACTTGCCGATCTCCTCGTAGAGCTGGTACTCGTCGGTGAAGCGGGTGCAGGGCACGGTGGTGGCCATGCTGCTCCGCCGCAGTCAGCGCCGCCGCTCGCCGCTCGCCCGCACCGGGGGCGGACCGGGCGGGGACCCTGCCAGGAGCCGCCCGGGACCCCCCCCAAACCCCACC